>JAAGOF010000203.1:0-45130 GCA_010645155.1 Tigriopus japonicus | reverse complement strand
CTGGGCAAACATTTTTTTTGCGGTTGAGCAGAAAACCGTAAAGTTTCAAGAAGAAAGGTCAGCTAACGATCTCGCTCGTCAACCATCAGCTGGCCCTACACTTTAAGATTTTGGTGATTTCTGCTCCAAAGCAAAAAAAGGAAAGAAAAAATCGGGTCCTACTCATATCCATCCTCGAAATGAATGTCTAGTACCCAGTGTGAAATACATCTTTGTGAGGGTCTAGAAAGGGAAATTCCAAGCATTGACATCCAAGAATTATGAGCATGGTTTTGGGTGTGTGGACTTAGTCCGTTGGGTCAAAAGCGCCCTCATTTGGAGTTGGGCATTTGGAACGAGCCATGAATTGCCCCTCTAAGGACTACGACACTGGCTCCCTCAAATGGATCTTTTCCAATATTTGTTGTTGGCTTCTTTTTGTCACTAACAGATGTGGGACTGCCCAATCTTCTCATACAATCATAGCTTTTCTTTTCTCGGATCGTCGAATGGTCAAGACAAAGTTTCTGACCGAATCTATAATGCGGGATACTTCTGTTCTTTTGGTTTTCCAATATTGCCACAGGTACTTTGGCAAATGTTCGTTGGCCCCAATCATGGCCTTCACTGATCATTATGATTGTGCATCCAAGCTTGAGACAACTAATTATTCATAGGACCTTGGGGATGAATTTTATGAGGTACAACATTGCTTGGAAAAATGGGAATAACTCAATCATTACTAGGGATGTCGTTCTCTAGTAAATGCAACTTTTTGCAATTTTCCCGTTTATTTCCATTTTTTGCAATTTTTCAAGTTTTGTGCAATTTTTAGCAATTTTAATTCATTTTCCCGAGATTTCCGCCAGAAACCTGTTCCATTTGTGCAAAAACTGGTTTTGAGTACAATTATTCTATGTGGCTAAAATTGTGCCAAATATTTCAGTCGTATAGGGAAGCAGACGACAACTTTATGGGCTTTTACAGTCCTTACATTGAATGATGATAAATATATCTGACCGCAGTTTGATGGCAGCACATTGGAAAGTGCATTCCGAGTTATCTTGGAGTTAAAACTTTTCACTGAGTCATTAAAGTTTGCCTCAAGTTGATACTAGTGATGGATTTAATTTGATTTCAATCTGTTCAATCTTTCAGGACTGCCACCAATGCCATTGATCTTGATGGCACCCCAGGCCTGAAGTCTTCAATAACAGGGTCATTTTCTGGATATTCTCAATAAACGAAGAGATTTTTCGCAGAAGTGACAAATGTACAGTTTTACGTGAATTGGCAGTCACAACGAATTAGCGCGCGCAAAAATAATTGAACAAATTGAAAATCAGGTTGAACTCTTTCAGTAGTTGATACTTATGCATTCGTATTTGGCTTCAATATCAAATTTTCGAGCCCTGAATAATTCGAGTCAAAAGGCATAATTTACTCCTAACGCCATCTAAATTCGTGTGAAACGTTCAAAGGGTTGTGTAACGAGAGATTCTTAGAAAAGCTAAACAACAAAAAATTATTTTGCTTACAAACAAGCACCCATCTGCCTTTGTTCATAGATGGTTTCCCAGAATTCAATGGAACACTTAATTGTTAAGATGTAAAAGCAAATAAACTTTGCAAGCCCTATTTAAGACCATTCAAAAAGGTATTTCCCAGAATGAAGGTTTTGTGCAATTTTCAGTGCAATTTTTGCCGTTTTTGTGCAACTTTTTGCGCAATTTAGGCCAATTTTTTGTGCAATAGAATGACATCCTTAATCATTACACAATAGAGGACGGATCAAATGAACTGTTTGCTACTTCCCAAAAGTTCTCCCAATATATCGTTCAATAATCTGCTATCTGGTCCTCCTAATTTATGCTTAGATCTCCAATCTTTTTGTAATACAAAACGAAAACGCCAGATCAGGAAGGAAGCTCTTTTGCACCTCAATCGTGTTCATCGACATTGGGTTTCTAAATCTCTGCTTGTACGATACAAAACGAGTTCCAAGTTTAAGGTCGGATGGATAACCACAACAATATCGAAACGGTCGAATGATGCCCATTTTATAATCTCTGTGAGGAACACGGCTTTCTTGAGGTATTCCCATTTCCTTGATTGATTGTTTTTTCTCCTCGCCATCATCATCATCATCAGCAACAACTACAGCCACAGCGACAAAATAGAATAATCCAAGTTTCTCTCCAAAAATCAATATGGACCATAAAGTACCCCTGGAGAGAGCTTCTTTTACATTGCACTAGCTCATCAATATTTGTTATTTAGTACCAATACTCACAAACTTTCACACCACAAGCCCACGCATACACCTACAAACTGTCAAACCCCAATTTAGAAGGCTCAGATTATCCATTTTTTGCGAGTCAACACATTTGTGGGAGAACCGAAATATCTTACCGACCATTCTCACGCTTCGGCCTTGTTTTCCTGGCTTCCTAGAACTACGCAATAAGTGGGAAGAAGGCCGGGATTTAGTGGGTAAACCATGATGCATCAGGGGGCTTGTTGATTCTCCCATCTTTCACCACAACGTCGGCTTCTTCAGTCGAGTCCGTCATTTGGCCATTGTTACGGGAAAGAACGGGCCAACCAACTATGACCAAGTTCGTCGATGAATGATCTTCTTTCGACTCGCCAGTCAATGTAGTAGTAGTAGTAGTAGTAGTACACAGTATGCGTAGAGCACTATTTCAAGTAGAAGAGAGAGGCCAAACTGGGACTAGTGTGACTTTTGGATCATGTCACGCATTTCTTACACGAGGAGAATGTTGAGTATGAGCACAATGATACACAACTCTTGCCCTCATGCCTCCCTCCAACGGAGGACGATCGTTTTTATTTGTTTTTACCGGAAGAAGTACGGGCTGTCAACCAGGTGTTTGATAAATGGTGTGTTGATCTCGACATTGGCAATCAATCGGTCTACCTAATACGGGATAAATCTTCTAGGCCAATAGAAATTGCCCGACAAACTCAGAAAATTGTGTCTGTTTCTCGATGCACTCGTTTGAGTTCTTGTTTGAAAGGAAATGGCCAATAACCAGTAAGTGGATGTTTAAATAACCAAGAAGTTTAACCTCGCGATAGTTTTGACGAAGTTCCTTGCCAACTGACCGATGCACAACAAACTTCTCACTCGTAATAAGCAAGCAAGCAAGCAACCAAACAAACAAGAAAGTAAATCAACTTGAACTCTTCAGGCCAATAAAGTTTTCTGTTCCATTGAATTAAGGCAACATGTGGCTTTCATTGAAGGCTTGAGATTCGGTGAAAGGATTGCCGTTCTTAAAGACTTAGGCACCTCAGTTTCGTTTAAGGCCATGAGCATCTCGAAATGGCATCACAATTTCCTCCCAAGAGCATCCATCCACCAGGGTTGACCTAATTGAATTATGGTCGTCTCAGTCTCAGTTTGTGGGCTACCTGATACGTTCGAGTGTTTAGTATACTAACTGATTAGGCCATGTGGTGCCTGGCCACGTTCCTGCGGTCCTCGTGGTTCTTGTGGTGGCTTCCAGAGGTTTTAACCGAGCTGAGGAGTAGTTTACTGTGTTAGATCTGTTTGCTTTGTATCACAGCCACCGGCAAAGCAGAGCAGAAACAAGAACAACTCTCTCCGAAGGCCTTTGAGACAAGAGCCCTTGAGGAGCTCGTTGAGAGATTATAATTGGATTAATCTCCAGACTCAAAGAGCAGAAAAGTGGGCCTATCATTGGTACCCATTAACCAGACACATTCTCACACATTCATACGACAGGCTGGAAAAGAAGACCGTGGAAAAAAACAATCAGGAAATCCAGGGGATTTCTAACGAAAGCTTGCTTCCGTAAAGGTAGTGAGTGGGTCAATGAGAGCTACTACATACAGAAAAGCAGTGGGAAGAGTAAAACGTTGTCAATTCCTTTTGGGTTTGCAAATTTACTTTCGGCCGTCCGACCATTGAAGTGAATCCAGCTACAAGGACTAGAAGATGATTATAAATTCTGAGGGGGAAAAACTGGCTAAGAAAGAATAATTTATGGAGGTTCCTGGTCGAAATCCCAGATTCTCGATCGAAGAGTAGAAATGGATCAGAGAGACATGCCAGATCAAGTGGAGATTAATTTCCACCTTGGTAGCTTGAATTCTTTGAGATATTTGAAAAAATGAAACAAGTGCACCCGGTGCAAATTCTTCAGCAGCTCGATTCTCCATCCTAGAATACATTGACATCGATTCAATCTCATTTCAAATTGATGGCCCTCTTCCAAGAACGCGGACAGATGTACAATACATACAGTACCCCCAAAAGAGTGCCATCATTAAAGATGACCAACCTGTTGCTGGAATTGCACCTTAATTTGTCAGAAGAACCCGTTTTTCTCAAATTAACCTCGTGGACATGGACAGGTTCTTTGGAAACAAAAAGAATGCCTGCCTCGTCGTCGCTTTTTTGCTCCAGTTTCATGATGGCATCTTCTTCGACTCATCCCATGCGTTCTCTTTTCCGTGATTGCCGTCGATGTCGATGGTTGTTGGTTCGGTGGCCGTGGTTATCTTCAGGACAAACTCGTTCGCTTGAATTGGTTCAAGACTTCCGGAGCCCTTTCAACCAATTATGATGCGCACGGTATCTTCCCTTGAATGCGGATCAAGTGGTCAATAGTTCTGAACGACTGTACTCTGGGAGCCCGATGGGTGCATTTATCTCATTAATCTGGCCACGAACGAGAACGTTTCTGTCTTAAGTTTGAAGATTTTTGAACGAGCTCCAGGACATTAGCGAGCAAATTAAGGACCAATGAGGTAAGTTATATAGGGTGCCAAAGCCATAGAAACACTTTCAGGCGGCTAAAAAATCAGGGAGAGCGGGATGCCAAAAACCCATCATAAAAGATCATTTGACCCAAATGAGTTGAGACGAGTAACTTCTTTTTGACGTTCTTACGAGAAATTATTAAAATATAAAAATGGGGTTTATGACTGAACAGTTGGGGTTACGTACTCATGAATTATTTTATGATAAACGCTATATAATCAACCCCTGATGTACAGTTACAGGTAATAATTTACCAGCGTAATCACAATGGACAAGAATAATCCACTTCTCGACAAACAACTTGTGTAAGAGATGGGCCATTTCCCTCGGGGCCCATTTATTCGCGTGCTGCCCGGTCAAACCATCCAGTCGAGGCGATTCGAGTGTAAAGTACACCTTGGAGCACCTTGGGTGGTGAGAGACACATAACACCAAACAAGTTTGAACCGAGCAAGACACTTTTCTGTTGGTTTGCCTGGCACGGACAAGTTGCAAATACTAGTACTCGACCAACCCACCTAAACGACTCGAAATGGACGACGAGGAGTCACAGGGGGTGATCTTCCTTCAGACGGAAATGAAATAAAAACGCAACAACCACTCGTTGTTGAGTGCCTCAGGATCAAGATCAAGTTGGTCATCCCCAGGATGATACAGTTTTAATGGTATCCAGGTCAATTTCAGTCCAAGAGGGAAGAGACGCGAGTGTGTGTGTGTGTGTATGCGTGCTTTTCTTCGGAGAATTATGAATCTGGTTTGTAAGAAGATGTCCTTGCTCGGGGCCCTTTTCCAGTTCGAGAAGAGTCCAAACCGGGAAAGATAGTCTTGGACCTCAGGGCAACCATTTGAGACAGGTTAGCCAAAGATGCTCTGATATTTTCCGAGCGGAATAATCGGTCTAACCCAATTGAGAGCAAGTGGGAATTCCAAAGAGGATTGAATTAGAGCCCAGGATAATTAGAAATGGATCCTTTCTCGCTTATCATGGTGATTTGGCAGGCTCCGTGGCTTTCCAATCGAGCCTCGGACTCTCGTGTGTGTGTCTCTACCATCCAAGGGCTTCTTGGTAATGCTCAGATTGACAGTCACAATCGACTGCTTCTAACTATTCCCAGTCATTCGTCCCAAGAAGTTCGTCCAAATCCAACCGCGTTGATCGTTAGCACTATTTTGACGACAACGTTGTAGCATGATTGTCCTCAATGGTGTCAGGCATGACAATCACTTGGGGGTTACTTGATCAGGCATTTGTACTGTCACTAGCGACCAAAGTACTGTACACAAGATGTGGGATGAATCTTGTTTGGCCTTCAGGCCAAGCATAAGGACGGTTGTATGCGTAGCGTGTGTGTTCAAAGCCCTCCTTGCATCATTCCAGAAATAATCTGTAGTCATAAGAGACTGTTGTTGGTTGGTTATCTGCGCGAACGAACTAAAGGACGAACGAAGGCCGTTGTATCCGAGACTGACTTGTTCTATTGTTTGTCCATTAGTAAAACCACCACTGTGCTTACAGTAATGATGATGTCCTTAGCCGGATCGTCTCATTTTTCACTGCCTTTTCCCCAATGATGGCTTGAAAATACCCTCCCTCCTCCCTTCCCGGTCTTCTTTTAATGATCAAATACGCCTAACTATTATTCGTGGGAACAAAATAATGGCATCCCTTGTAATGTCCTACTTTTGGATCAAGATGACACGTGCGGTCAATTCCAAATTAGCAGATTCCACGTGGGAAATGGAGGCAAGTGGAATGATAATTGCCTTTTCCCACCACTTTCCACAACGGCCTGCGGTGGGCTTTTGTTGAAGGATTACCGCTTTTAGGGAAAGGCCAACTTCGACTTTATCATGCTGTTTGACGTTTGAGCGGCATTCAACAGCCTTTGGACTTGCATGGAGTATATTCCAGCAAACATCTGTTGTCCTGATGAATCCATTTGTTTGTCATGTAAATCCGTCAACTCATGCCGTCAAATGCAAGCCACATACGTACAGTACATATTTCCACAATGTACGAAGAGATCAGATATCCAAGTCTCCAAGCATAAGCATTTAATGAATTGTCTTACATAGTGCATGTAGTCGAAGAATTGGAACACCAATCGGTAGCCTATAATAAGCGTTTGAAACTTTGAATCAAACAAGGTTTAAATGCAACAGTGATGGCCTAAATATCAGCCATTTATTAACTATTTTTCAGTAATTCACTAGTTCATGTCGTTCATTGTTGACTAATAACTTAATATGAAAGGCAAAAAAGCGATTTTGCGCTTTCTCGGAAAAGGTAGTTTCGGAAACAGGACGCTCTTAATTTGGGTTGATCAAAGCCAAGAGGAATGACATAATGTGAAGAAAGACACTGGTATCTTCGAAATTGCCACCCGCCACTTCTTTCAATGTTTTTTTTATTGAATAGCGATTCAAAAAAGGTGTCACTATTTTAGATTCTATTTTCAAAAGTCTGAAAAGCACTAGCTTGACTCGTTCAGGAAATTTGGCCACTTGAAAATGATCTATGAGGCTCAAGTCTGATGGAACCTTGTTCCACGTTCTGAGCATGTATTCATAAGCAGCGTTAATTAGGCCACTTCCTGCTCTTGAGGCGAAACCCTGTCAAATGGCAAGGACGAATTGCAGCAAACATCAAGAGCATTTTCGGTTTGCTTTTCCCTCTTTCATGACAAAAACGAGGCTCAGAAGATGAAGACATTAGAAAGGGAATTTTTTTCGGGCAATTTTTGATGGAACGACTCTCCTCGAAAGGAACTACAGAAACCCAAGTTGATATGTATGTTCCCTGAACATACGTTTGAGTCATCGACAATCGAAAATTTAGTTTTGAGTTTCAACCCCTCAGAACTACAATGTGTCGAAGCGTAGTTAATCCACACTCTCCCTATTTGTCAGTATCTATAACACCATGGGTCATCTCCTAGATAGGTAGACATTCAGGGGCCATAGTTGATATGGCTCAAATCTTATGAGGCTGACCACTTGGTATCTTCAATTAACATTAAACCACATAGAATAAACTTTGCGTAAATAATGGGATGAGAAAGAAAAAGAGTGTGTGACTTAGGGGTCTTTCATTGGGTAAGGAAATCTCTTAGTCAGGCAAGCAGTCCGTCAATCAGTCAGATGGTCATGCTAATCATCTAGTTCTTACTTTCTTATTTTGTACTCCCCAAATTCATTCCAGCGGCCCCATTTTCCCCCAATTTCGTCTTTGTGTTTCGAGGATAGGGAGCCCAAAGCATTCGAGTGTTGACAACACTCAAATGTTTGGCAGCCCATGACATTGAGGGCCCTGAAGTTGGACCAGTTTGTATGAAGTTCCCAATAATGGGATCAAATCAGGTCAATATATGTGGACTCTGATCCTATCGAGTTGAGAAAGAAGCGAGGATGGCAACAGCCAGTGACTGAGTACCCTGCACAAGAATAAAAGAATGAAAGAGGAAAAGCAAAAGACCCACTCCATCCCACTTCTTCAAGGGCTGGGGCACACTCAAGACGTACGTACATAGTAAGAGTGAGAGAGAGAGAAAGAAAGAAAGAAAGAAAGAACGAAAAAATGAAAGAAAGAATCGAAAACCCAAGGGAGAGAAATCGGACGCCAGCTGAAGAACTTTTGGCAGGTTTCTCTTGTGTCACTGATTTGAAAGGAACTTGGACATGTGATAAGAGAAGCGACAGATAGAGAATTGAATGGCCGGCAAGATGTCTGATATTACGTTCGTTCATTCACTTGGACGACAAACCAAACGCCCCATCTTTGGAGCTATTCCCCCGCCTTGTTGGAATCCAGACAAGACGCTCATCCTTAAAGGTACATACACTACATAGACTAATTCTTCGACCTGTCTCTTGTACTCATTCTTAAAGTATGGGTCCCCTTCAAATGTTTCGGTCCCAGACAAAAATTAATGGTATTTTGACAACCCACAACTACTAATTTAAGGCAATGTCAAAACGGCGGGTGAAGAACATCTTGTTACTTTTTATCACCTGAATTCACGAGCCTCAAACAGAAAAAAATGTTGAATCTCAAAAGTGAGTTTTTGAATACTTCATTAAGCATCCACTAGATGTAAAAAACAAGGTCAGACGGGAAAGGGTATTCTTAGGTTTTTGCGGACTTACTGATGCTTGAAACAATGTTTTGGAACGAAGCTTAAACGAGAGAACGGGGAAAAAGTTCCCCCTCTGCCACCAAGTCACAACAATAGAATTTAGAAGAGGTCTGACCAAGTTTTTTTTGCAGTCGCGAACTCAAACATCGAGGATCTGTTTCAAAAAGACACAATCAAGAGTGAAATGGCCCAAACTTGAGCCTACCATAAACCAATGGTCATTTTTAGTTTATCTTCACTATTAAATGTAAAAGTAGAAAGCCATTCTGGCGCCAAAATGAGGAACGCTCTGGGACACGAGTGTACGGGGTAAATCGCCCTAAATCTTGCTAATGGTAAGGCTTTGACGGCAAAAACCGCGTCGTCCGAATTCTAGTCACGTTCATGCATGTCAAAGTTGATTATGATTGACCATGCCACTCTTTCTTTACTCCTCTGCGCGTGTACACTTTCCTAGGACATGAATTGGAGTTTAGGCCTGAATAAGGACGGACCTTTTCTTAGCATTTGGGAAGTTTTCTTTTTCGGGGGCTCTTCTCAGGTAATGGCATCGAAATAGGTAGGATTTGAATGAAATTGAGTTTTCCCCGTCTTCGTTTTGTTTTGTCGGCTCGAAAGATGGGAAAAGGAGGAGCAGACGGGGAATGGAGTTTTTCCTCCTTCAAATTCAACTGGCCCACTTGGGATTAAGCCAACAACCATTCTCCATCACCTTCTGCCTAGTTTTACTTACTTTTTCATACATCCCATCTCGTGTAGCTCGATATGCGAGATGTACCTACCTAGTGCATGCACACACAAGACATCGCAGAATAACTTGCCTGTCGACCTTTGGGCAATATAATTCTTGTTGATACCAACCATTCCTTGCATTCCAAATTTGTGTTGCTCTCTCTCTCTCTCTGTCTCCCTGTGTTACATTTAGTAGACCATAGTACAAAGGCATAACATATGCACGACGGAGTGGGCAGGTTTTTCTTCTTTGTTTTTGCAGCCTGTTTGAGTTAAGTGAATCGTCATCTTCTCCCCGATCATTTGAACACCATATCCTCCTCAGTTAGTTGCCATCAAACTCAACCAGAGCGTGATTGGTTAGGTTCTGACCCAATTTAGACCATAGCAAAATTGCTGAATTGTTTTACTCGTTCGAGCCGTGGACCGGATTCCTTAACTAACGGCCGAATGCCTGGCTTGAATTCCAAGGTCATCTTTCAAATTTCAGAACGGATTGTGGCATTTCTTTTTGGCCAACTAATGAGCGCACATTACATGCTAGTGTGTATGGACTGTGCACAATCAGTTGTTGTTTGGTGGTTGTCGCATTCCTTACTTGGATGGAGTCCGATGTGGTGTCGTCGTCGTAGTCGTCGTCGTCGTGGTCCTCCTCCTCACCTTCGGTCTCTTCTCTGCTCTGTTTGTTCTTGTCCTCCTTATCGCCCAATTGACAGTACGGGGGACAGCATATTCCAATGCCTAGGATTTCTTCATTCCGTTATTTCGTCCCGATCAGTGCATTTGTCAGAGTCACTAAACAAACATTTATGAATGTCAAGAGAATAAACGAGCAATGGGATTTCCCAATCCGTCCCGAGCTCGGTTCAAAGTTGGGTTCGATTCAATCTTGAATTCAAATGGCAAGACTCCCTAGCGAGTAGTAACCTATTCAGCCGATATTAGACTATGGGACCGAAAGTTGGAGACAAAACCAACCACGAATTTCAAACGCTTTCAGACATTGAGCTTGTGGAAATTCGTACGTAGCATTTCTGCATAATTAATTTGAACCTTCGACTTTGGTGAATCTGCTCAGTGAAATGACGCTAATGTTTAGGACATCATTGTGTTTCTATTTAATGTTGTTCTACAACATGGAATTTGGCGTAAATTCGACGATGTCTAATCAATTTCTGATCCAACACCATGTTATGTCTTCGTTCGTTATCAGCAGATGCTCTGTGTCTCTTCTACTAAGAAGGCCTCAAAGCCATCCATCGTTATCTGGCTTCGTTCCTTCATAATGGACAGTAGTTGTCTCACAGATGAACAGTAAATGACGGCCTAGAGGAGCGATTAAAAGTTTCAGGAGGCCCTATCATCTTCACACTCACAATGGGAGGTTTTGGGCGGGCGGACGGGCGGGTGGTGAATGGATCGAAGAATTGAATGACCAAGATGGTTTCAAGCTAGCGATGATCGCACCGTCTCGCCTCGTCTCGTGTTTCATTTCGATTGGGGGGTATCATTAAGACGGGTTTGATCGATTATTTCCCCATTTCAGAGCTCCAACAGAGTGAGGGCGACTATTGAACATGAAGTGTAACTCTGTTACTCTAAAGAGAGGCACGGCAAGCTACATCATATCGATTGACCCTCTGATCGTCCCTCAAAATTAACCTTGACGTGAAACCTTTCACGGGAAGGAACGGGCTCCTGTCAAACCTTTCTGTTCTCGTTTAATTAAGAGCATATCATTTAACTCTGTCACGTCTAATAGGAACAAGGCAGGCCATCTTGCACCCAAAGTAGTGGTCATCTGTCAAAACGAAGAGAAGAAGGGATTGGCGAGACCTTTGGTGTGGTGTTTTTTTCCTACTACGCCCTCCGATTTGTCTGTCAAAAACAATCTGATCTGATCTTAGAAGTAATGTCCAAGCAGAGGAAGCAATTGGGGACAATATGGTCAACCATCTGGACATGTTCGAGTGATCCTGTCATGTCTGTTTGTAGATTTTGATCAATCTTACGCTTACTTCGGTTACTGCTTTGAACCCATTGTTACAACGGGGAACGGGGTAGTTGGCGGTCTAACAGAGCAAAACGCGGGTTTTCAAGAGATTTGAGGCGGGACATGGAACTGCCCAACTAGTCCAATCGATTCGACGCCGAAGAGAGCACAAGCATCCGGTCACTCGATTGGAAGTTAATAATCTCTAACTAAGAGTGTCTTATCCGTAAGTCTTTTCTCCGTAATCGGCTTTGCAGGGATTAAGAGAAACAAATGGACTTGGAAATGATGCAGTAGAAGAGGAGGAGAGGGAAGAAGAGTGAAGGGGAGTGCCATTGCGGAAATGAATCTTGAGTGACAAAATTCTATTGTCCACTGGAATTTGGGTCGCCCAGCCAAACAGAACGTCGTGGACACATCCATAAGACAGACAAATTCGTGCCTAAAAGCGCACAAACGGACGGACCTATCCATCCATCCGTCTGTGTCTTTTGTCTACCTCGTGGTCCTTTCCCAAGGAAGGACATATGGAAGTGATTGCTGGAATTTACTTAACAATTTCAGGGCACCACCTCCTCCATGAGACTGTCAACGTAAATCTCTTCTTGTCCAAGTACATTCAGAGTAGGATGTAAAACCGATGCGATCGAAATCAGAAGTCAGTTTTAAAACCGACATGTCCTAATTTAGGACAAACTTGGGTCAAGTTATTCCGTTTGCTTCTGAATTGATTGGAACAAAAAGGCGGAAGAGGGTAAACCTGATGTTGTTTTTCCAATGAGCTCAAACGATTGCGCCACAAACTATTGAGTCAATCACCCAATGAAACAAAATGACGAGGTTGAGGTGGTCATTTGGGCCAATCAATCATATGTGACAAGTTCGACTATAGTATGAAATGTTGCACATAAATAGTACGCATATTTTATATAATGTTTTCCTTGAAATTCCGATTGGCATTTCCAAAGACGGGTTTGTAATCCTTTAAACCTAAACCACAAGCAAAGCCAATGAGGCAGGTGTAAATTCACTTACTGCTGCTCACACCTAATTAATCCCACCTTGATCAAAGGCTTAATGGACTCATTAAGTGCACACACAAAACAGTAACCATTCCATTCTCGATTGACAATTGAAATGAGTTCAAAAGTACTTCCGTCAGATCTTATTTTGGGGGGATTGTTGCATTTAATTAAATTGCTTTGGACCTAGGGACACATCAACTATCCATTGATTAGTTTTAAATTAATTTTGGTTTTCAAAAATTGTGCCTCGATCCACTAGGGAAACTTATCTTGTATAAGAGATGGACTTTTTTCACTCATGTTAGGATGAACCCTGTAGTAAACAACACGACACCAGGAAGCCATTCGTTTTATCTTTCCTGGTTAGTGAAGTGTGATAATGAAACGGCATCACGGCCTTATAGATCTTTGCTAAGGGTTAAATTTACTGATCAAATAAGGAACACTATCACCAAATGTCGCGACAAAATGCGTACAAAAAGATTGAAATTTGTTTTGATTTGATCATGTGGCAATGATGATGATTGATTAATTCTCCCACTTCGTTGGAATGTAAAAGTGTTAGGCCAAGTGCTAAACATCAGACCTCCTAAAACGAGTCTCTTTTCCCCGAACTAGCGTACAGGGGCCGTTTCAGAATGAAAAAGTAAGTAGGTGAATTTGCCGAGCTTTACCCACACTTATTTTTGGGCAAATCTTTAATATTTTCACCAATCCGCGTTAAACGATTCACGTTATTGTACAAAAACAACACAAACTTACTGGAACGTCAAGCAAGAAATTTCATCGAGTCCAAGGGCATCAAGACGTTCATTCAAACAACCATTTGAACCCTTGGTGACTTCCGATTGTTTTCTTATCTCAAAAAACGAGAACTGTCCATCGTTTTAGCAATTCTATGACATTATGGGGGCCATGAGGAATGTCTTTGAAAACAAGTGTCCCCGCATGTCATACAGAAGTAAGAGACCAGATTTAACATCTTCACAGTCCTTTGAATGGAGGTTGTACTCGTATTGAAAAGTGATCTGTTCAACCAGTAATGATTACTGCGATAATGAACAAGTTATGACGTTTCATCTAACTCACGTTTAAACGGCCATTTCACAGGCCAGTCCAAAAAAATCAATTGTTGCATTCCGTGCTCTACGGAGTGAGTCTACGCAAGCAACAGGCATTATGAGATCCTCAGATAACGCGGACAGACAATCAGACGACCGACGGACCAGATATTGATTATTTGGGTTTCGAATCCCGGTGCATCCTTTCCTGTAGACTTCTTTGACCGTTTGTTTCGCTTTGGGCGAATTGGTACATCTCGGCCCACTCAAAAATACAACTCGAAAAAATCTTTTGATGTGCTGGAAGGGTACAACCTGGTTTTCAAGGTCTCACCATCCAGCGGGCATAAAAAATTGAGCTCCATCATCATCCATTTTTAACGGAGGGGTATCGGCAGAGATTTCCTGTAAGTTTCTACGATACACCAGTTCGTCGGTAGTGCATCTACAATATGGTGCATTCTTCGCCCTTTTCACTTGACAGTAGGTGCGAGTTTCATTCTACTCGAACTTAGGCAAAGCAGGGATTGTGGTGATGGTCGGAATTGCCATTTCCACTTAATTCTCTGGACCTAACTCGCTTGGATATGAAAATGCCAAGTAATTGTTAATGACCAAAGTAACTTGAACAATCTCAGCCAAGGGACCCATGGAGAACCAACCGTCTTCGGATGTCCAAATAGAGTCTTTTAGCTGTCTTTGCTTGGCGTTCTTGGCCTTTGGTGAGGCCTCTCAACAGTTTCCCCTTTACTTTGTTGTTGTCGTCGCTGTTGTTGTTGTCATTGGTGTTGTTCTTACTGGCGTGCTTACCGGGCTCTAAGAACGAAAGGAGGAAGGAAGGAAGGCTTATCTGGTCCCACTTAACTGATAAATCTTGTGTAATTACTCTGGGTTGTCAGGATGAAGAAGAGATCGATCTTGAGCAAACAAAACATCTAGATCTGGCCAGAAGACAAGCTAAAATCTACAAATTGGCGTTGAGGGTAGTGTACGTAGGTGCATGTATCCCACTATATTCACAGCGTGAGAACCAAGATTGCCGCACCAGGGAGCTCTCAACCTCATTTCTGAAGGAAAACGAGTAACAAAACCGTCTTCCAACATCGAAATGAAACCCGACGGTTTGTAGCGCTTCCTCAATGTAGAAGTAGTACGTACGGTCATCTAGTTTGAAGATTAGAAGTCATTCCTGCCACAAGCTTTTGTCACTTTGGTGTGGAATCGAGCGTCAAAGCAAATCCAAGGGATGACATTGGAGATCAAGTTGGTGGTAAAAAAAGGCAAATCAGAAAACACGAACAAAGACACACACCAAAGGATAGCTCCCTCCAAAGAGTTTAGTTCCTTAAAAGGATGTAAAAAGAAGTTGATCCCGTATCCATCCCTTCAGAGGCCAAGGGCTGAAGGAAACAGAGGGGAGTGTGAGTGACTTGAGTAAGAGACACAATAATAGGACCACGAGGAGCAGACCGTCCACTGTATACTAATACGTAGTCTCCATTCCCCACCCTGAGCCATACGAACTTGAATGGCCCATTTTGTGAAGTCGTCAGGTGGTGTGATAAATGAATGATAATACCCTCCACTGGACCCCAATGGACCTACGAAGTATCCCAGAGATCTCTTAAGAAGAAGACGACCAGGCTGCAGAGGACCTCGAAGACGACGACGGGCACGACGACAAAGACATGAAAAAGAGGAAGATTTTGCACTGTTTTTGCCAGAATGTCCAGCTGAGGAGAACACCACAAAAGTTTTGGCATAAGCATGTTAAGCACGTACTCAGGACGAGATTGGAGGGACTCACTTTTCGGCTCTCCGTCCACTGTCACTTGGTTGCCTCAGAGAGCCAACCAAGAATGGACACAAATTGACACAAGAAATGGTCTCTCTTTCTCTCTCCATTGCGACCATTGTCAAAATAAGGCCAAACTTAGTCAATGCTTCTGCCAAGATATCGGTCACCATTGGACCAGATCTTCGGGCCTTTTATCCTACCATCCAATGAATCCGGCAAACCTCTTAATTTTGAGCACCAAACTTGATTGCGTTTAAAATAAGGGTCATCAGGACTTCTCTAACGATATTCTAAATGTTTGTGGTTGGGCAAAAAGCCGGCCACATTTTTCATTACCATCAAAAGTTGAATGGAATTCCCAAGAAGTTTTGGCGGATTTGAGGAAGAGCAAATTTGTGGAATGTGATGGTCATTGAGAAACCGATCCGAGGATTTGGACATGCTTAGAATTTCTATCACGCCACAACCTTATTCAGTTGAGTTCCGTTTTTGCCCAACTGGTCTTCCAGAATCGAGTACGTAAAAACTTCCATTCTCCTCCATTTCAGCCGTGAGTTTAACAAGGAGCTCCTTGGTTTATTTGCTTGTTTGTTTGCTTACCCATCTCCTAACAATTGCTGCACATAAAACTGGCCTGTTCAATTTTTCGGGGCATTTATTGGACACAAAGCTTGAACAAACGTTTCCGGGGTTTTATTGTAAGAGGTCGTTGGCGCTTAGTCTTATCTACTATTTTGAATTCTTTTTGTTGCCAGACCAGGATTGAGAATTTCTGAGCCATTTGGATTAACATTCTTAATCCCACATCCAGGCCATCCTCGTTGATTTCCGCCACTGACCCATCCACAATCACCGTGCATTAATCTTCGAGCAGCCTCGCTACCCTAATAAGGCCACTTATAACCATTCCAAACTCAGAAGAATCTTTATGATGAAGTGGTTTCAACATTTGGTTGATCTTGAAAAGAACTTATTTATGAGCGAATTCTCAGCATGATTGGCCGAGGATGGCCAGACCGTGAGGAAATAAATAGAATAATCCTAACCAGACAAGAAGCGATCCAACTAGACTCAAGGCAGTATTCGCAGGGTCTGTTGGTTATCGTACAGCATAATAAACGATTTACCACAAGTCGAGAGAAATATCCGAAAAAGCGACCTAGTGGATCGTTGATTTATGTTGCGTAGTTTTTTTGCCCTTAGACCCAACGTTAGTTACTATTCCAGTCTGACTGACCAAATCGAAGGAGTCAGTGAATGTCAGTACACGGTAGTACATACTGTATGCATGTATGGATGGATGTGTATGGTTGTCAGTGCTTTGTTTCCCAGGTTCTTGTTGCTTGCGGAGGGGTCGAATTCCGAAGAAACTCACGGCAAAGTCAACATAACCGACCTGGAATGCGAGCTCTTAAGTAATAATATACTTTGGGTCCGATTGGAAAACGATAGGTGGTCTGTTAGGAGTAGGCAGCACAACTACTCGATATGTTTATACCGTATATTCAATGTACTGTAATGGCGAGCAAAATGGGTTCGTTATGCCTGTTAGAGCCCCAAGCAAAATCCGCACTCCCAACATTCGAACAACCATAATCATGTGTCTCAATCTACCTCCAAAGAAGTGTCGACAAGCTTCCATGCAACTGGTTATCTTCCAATTCATGTGAACAAACCATTCGCGTCAAAATAAATCAACGCTTGCCGTCAGGTCATTTAACTAAAATCATCAAGGTGACAAGTGAAGGCCACTCTGCAGTCTGTTTTCGACTCTATGCACTTTTCGCTTTGGGGGTCCACGGTCATATTACGAAGAAAAAGCAAGCGCAGACAAATTCTTCCTTTTAGGACCTTCAGAATGCCTTCAAACTATCACTTAATGTCTTCAGAATCGTTACCATCCTCTCCAACCATTGAAATCGTACACCAGTTTTATACCATTTGGCAAGGAAGAAAAAAACGTATTCAATCGTTCTAAAATTTGTTAAGTAATGACTAGACACGGGCAAAAGGCGCAAATAAACATAAGCTTCTAGTTACCAAATGTTGCACAAAAACCTGCACAAAATCTCAAAATGAAGTGTAAAAAATGTGGAAATCGCAAATAGATTCCCTACAATGGCAAAAAAACAATCTCTAGCATGTCTTCGTTACTTTTTTGTCTTTTTCATTTCATTTTAATTTTGAAGAGCAAAAATTCGTTATTGATGTTCTTAACAAAAAGACGACAGCCTACGTTCGATATTTTGACACAAAATAGCTTTCGTGGTCCAAAAGAACGTATTAATGTTTTGATTAAGCTTTATGAAAGATAAGTTCATTGTTAAGATACCATCCAGTCCTCGATTTGCTGGAAGCCAACCCCAAGGTGAATACAAAAATACTAGAAATTAAGAAAACTCAATTATTTGTTGTCAAAAAACTATACTACAAAGAATTGAAATACCAAAAATGTTGGTGTTGACCAACATTGAACATTTTTCTATTCAAGTACTGTACAATTGTGCTCTCAAACTATGGGAAGGCTAATTTTCATTAAGGTGTCCGCCATTCTTGTTTTTTTTCTATGAATTGCCTGAACGTTTGTGATGTGGATTCAAATCTAAAAAAATCTTTTGTCATATGCATTTTGAATATTCTCGAACAAATATCCCGACAATTTTTGGTGTAATGTGCAGCTGCTTTCTTGGTCGACCAGATACTTTATTATAGCGACTAAAGTCAGCTTACCAAATTTGATTTGGCAAGTTATAGCCGTGCTGTCCACACTTTCCATGCATTGACAGTCTCTTGTTGTACTGTATATGGTATGAACGTTGCCTTGTTCATTTATGTCAAACATGCCGATCTCCGTTAGATATCTCTTCCTTCAGGGGTCATGTCTTTTGACTCTACATAAATTATCCTCACCCCTTTGCCCTGACTCCTATCATTCTTGTCGAATGAGCCCAAACTTACTTAATGGTCCAATCATCGCCCTATATTACTTGAGATACACTCTATGATTTGTTAGGACCAGAACCAGCGGACCATCCATCCAGCCGGTCCTGAAATCCAGGAAGCCTCGAAATTAGGCTTTGCCTTCAGAAATGATGGGCCGTTGGCAAAGTTCTTCATGGGGCTCATTTTATGCGAGATTGAGTCGGGTTAGGCAAAGGGATGGACAAAAAAAGAAAGAAGATGAAGCACATCATCAGCATTATGTTCACGTCTTGGGATGAGTTTCGGGGGTATCAGAGCTCAGGAGACAGCAGACTAGAAGGGAGGAGGGAGAGACAGCGCTAAAAAAAGGTGTCTTGTTGCTGCAGAGAAACATCCATACGCACGTGTGTATATGTGTGTGCTTCCAGGTGAGAGAGCGTCCGACCAATACCAACAATCATTTCATGTCTAGACGAACTTGACCTTGGGGGAATTACAAAGGTCGATTTATGGATTAGCGGGGGATGGTTTTTTCCTACCCTCAATCTCTCACTTGCAACTCTGAATAGAATTCTTAACGAATACAAATTGGGAGAAAAATAAGGAAACCCCCTTTAAACACAAGGGGGCTCATGATAAAGATTAGTGAAGTTTTGTTTTCTATTTTTAGTCAAACATTCACCTTCAAAAGGAAGGAGCGGTTGCATAACCCAAAACTACTACGAGGGATATCCAGACTAGAGGTAGACTGGGCCTATGACTCGTCAGCAAGTGCGATTTTTAGATGCTTGATAAAGAATTGAAATCAAGATTTATCTCTTATGAGCAGATGTTATTTTACATGATTTGTTGTAAGGCAATCATGTTCGAACTTATGATTTAATTAGACAAGGTATGTTGGGCGACCCCTGTATACATAGAAAATAAGCCTCAAAAGCGAGCAACAAGTCAAAAATCAAGTACACTGTAAAGCCAAGACGTTTCACATCAAAAGTTACCACTTTTTTGCCTCAAATATTCATCAAATATTGGTATGGGTGGTTGAACACCCATACCTTTCCATCATAATGGATTTTAACGTGTTTCTTGCTCTTGACATCGATGGTCAAAAACGTGCAGGGGTCGCCCAATATACCTTGTCAAAATAAATCATCACTATGAACTGGATTACCTGACAACAAATCAAGTATATATCATCTCCTCAAAGGAGATATATCTTGATTTTGATTGTTCATCAAGCATCTAAAAATCGCACATGTTAACGAGTTACAGGCCCAGTCTACCTTTAGTCTGGATACCCCACGAATCTAAAAGGCCGTATTTGGTTTGGAAAAATGCAACACAAACCACAAAATAAGCAGATCATATTGTAAGTCTTCAGCGTCATGCTTTCGTTCATTTTTTGTTTTTGGAGACTGGAATTCAAAGTAAGTACAATTTGCTTTGAAAATGGAAAGAAAAACATTCATTTCATTTCAACGGCAAATGGTGTTTTGTGATTTTCTCCCAAAATTATAAGCTCCACTAAAAATCCAATACTTTCATTATAATAAATACTTTAATTGATAATCTTGATTATCGATGTCTTATTTTTGCAGTGTAACTATTGCAGGCAGTGCTTTCTTTGGAAAGAGAACTCAAAGTAGCGAATTCCTCATTTCTATTTCTCTATGAAGAACGGTTATACCAATTGACCCAGTTTATGTGATTCTATTTCTAGCTTATTTTAATACAAGAATTTAGTATCTAGGGTGAGAATTATTGTATTTCAAATTGCAAACTAATCAATACGTGACTTTGGTAATTATTGAGTTGGACAAATAATAACTTTTTGAAAACATAAAACTTGCACACGATCCGAAAACAAACAATTGAAGTCATTGCGCGCATGCTGTCTTGGTTAAATTAATATAAACACAGTTGCAACTTGAGTTGTAAAAATTTTAGTCGCCATTGTTTGTCAAAGGAACGAATTGCGATTTTCCTCGCTCTCGCTGCATCATTTTCAGGTTACATAAAAACTGCATGCAGACAACGCAACGTTCTCTTGACGCTTTGGGAATTGAATTGTGAGTTTGGTCGGAAATGTGTTAAAAAGCAATTTATACTTCAAAATTGACCATGATATAAGCCCTTTTGCATTTTTTTCCTAATATATCAAAACAGACGACATTTTGAATAAGAACTATTCAAAATGTCGTCTGTTTTTTGACGACAAATGGACGAATCGAGCTGACTGTTTTCTACAGTAATGACTAATGTTAAGCAAAGTGCTGTTCTCAAACAGTTTCTTCGCTCTGGTCTCCACTGTGGCTCAGAGGTGTCATTATTCGAAATATATTATTGTTTTACCTCGACTCTGGGAACAACTTGAAATCTCAAAATGCATTTCAAGCTTGGACTCACAAGCTTTTTTCCACTCTAGAGATAAAGGCCATCATTGTTCGAACAAAGGGAGGGAAAAAGCCCGTAACTCGATGCTCTACAATAAACAAAATCGTTTTCTGGCTCAAGGAAGGATTTGCCAACAAGGTCAATGGAAGAAGACTTTGACCACCTTGGTCATTCATTGGAGCATCCAACTCTCCAGTTAGCTAGCTAGCTCTCTTGAAGAAAATTCTGAGCTTTAGTATTCGTAGGTGCTTTCAGAAACAAGATGTATGGAAGGAGTTGGTGTATCCAGTTTGTCTTAAAAATATAGCTTTCACTTCGGAGCCACGTGTCAAACGAGGACCATATTCTCTCGTGGTTGTACTTTGTTCTCGATCCAACCTTTTGTTAAGTTTTGCGGTGGAACAAATGAGACCAACGTGAGCCATTATTGCCGTCTCTCCATTTGGTCTTTCACTACCTTCACGACCTCTTGACTTTGTTCCAAGTTTTCTCCTTGAAGATTCTTTGAGAATCTTCCATCAGACCTCATCCACAAGTTGAGATCTGTTTGGGTGAAGCCATAAGCTGGACGAAGGATTGCGATTTCTTGCGAAAGAAAAGTCATTTTCGTGTTACAGGAAGGAAGAAAAGGAGTATACCGGGTAAACTCCAATTGGCGTGACAAATCTGGGAGTTTCATGATTTTAGTATTAAGGACCACCATCAAACCCCAAAAGGGACAGGTTGTTGACTCAAGATATTTTTCATGTTCCCAAAAATTATCCAAGTGCAGAGAGAAGAAAGTAGAGAGTTATCCATGGGGTGTGATGCAAAAATTTTGCTTGTCCTTGATGATAATTCCACAACTTAAGCCAATTATTGGCGACCTTTTGGATACTTGAAAAGAAGTGATAAAATTTACCAATAAGTAGTCATAGATTCTACCACAATTGTATTATATTTGAAGCAGTCTTGAATACATGTCTTTGGTGGAGGCCATAAAAGGTCAAGTAAAAGTCATTTTGTTGTTAACATCGGATTTTAAACCTTTTGCAAGTATTTTCTAAAATCAAAGCCTAAGTATATGGCTCTAAGCAACAGCCAACTGGAAGGTCAAAGTATGAAAGACACAAGTACTTATTCTTCCTTAAAAATTCTGACGGAAAAGGCTGATTTTTTCAAACTTCTTATTCCTTCCTGAACACATCAGAACACACTTGATACTGCAGAACTGGATACATCATTTTTGGGAACAGAACTTTTGTTTCTCAATGCTTAGAGGTACGATTCCACATTTTTCATATGCATTTCAGTACATATTTTCTTGTCCACGGTTGCGCTTGAAGGACTCCCGAAAAATAGATGTTTCTTCAAAACAGAGAACAACAGGTTGAAAATCTGTAGCACGAGACCAACTGTCGACCAATCGTCAAAATCTGATTATCTGAAAAAAATGTTCAGGTAATATTGCAAAAAAACATTTGAAATTATACACCATTTCCAATGTCGGATTGGAAGCCAACTAACACGAAAAAATCACTACTAACAAATATATATTTGTCATCGATGCTTTCAAGAAATAGTGTCAAGATATTTGGTTTCAAGAAACCTCAGAACATCAACCATGCATTAAAGCAATTGTTTTTTCATAAAAATATAGGCCGCATGTTAGCGCACCTAATTCAAAAGCGAGAGCACACCAAAATCAAGTCAGATTAACCGGCCTTGAGTATATACTCGTGACAACTTCTATGTTTGAAACGCAGCAGCTAGGGAGAGTACATACTCGACGAATGCTAATTTGACATGATTTTTGGTATACTCTCGCTATTGAATTAAGTGCGTTAACATGCGGCCTTTAATCCTTTGACCTTGGCTTTCAGTATAGAAATAGGTGCTGTAGTTGTTCCCCACCCTGCTTACGTCTAAGCTCCCAATGAACAAACTAACTGCTTCAGGAATAGGTTGCTGTTACTTCTAAAGAACTAATCGGCTACAGGAGGGCGTATCCATCTTTTTAGGTTTCACGTACACCCTTAATGAATGAATCTCTTTTCTTTTTTTCCTTTGTTTTTCTCTTCCGTACGCTATTGTGATAAAGTTTTCATGAACCATGGCTCGTTTTACAGAGTAGCACGGACAACATTGTTAGCAAGAGCTCAAACTTTGCCATTGGTCGAAACCAATCATTTCCAATTGAACATTACTACATTAAAAAGCACATTTTAGGTAGTGCTCGAATTGTTGTGTATCTGGTGCGACATTTTAACCCATAGATCTTCAATTCATCAAGAAAATTTGCTATGCATCATTGAGAAATGTTAATTGCCTTTTACGTTTTTCTGTAATCTTTCCACAAGCATTGTCATACTTTGTCCACATTGATCTCGTCCAAACATTGTGGTGGACCGGCAAAGTTTTTGACCAAAATGTCAAGTTTTCGGGGTTTAGTACAAAAGCCATTATTTCTTCATATATTGATGATATGAAATTAGTTTGTGGAAGGAATGATCAGGACTCTTGACGTCTAATCAATGACTTGGAAAAATTCTACTCTTCGGTTGCCAAGAGCAACTCGTAATAAACGGAATGAAGTTCTGCAAAATGACGTACAGGCCGGCAAAATCAGATATACCACTCAAAGACAATGGAGGTTGTGATATTGAGCAGATATCGTCCATACAAGGTTTAGAAGTTATCATCCAAGATGATAGAAAGTTCGATGAGCAGACCATGTTGAAAGTGGGGAAGGCATTTCAAACGTGTGGCTGGATCTTTCGCACTTTCAGGTCCAGGGATACGTAGTATTACGATGCTAACTCTCTTCAAGTGGAATGTTCAGCCTCATCTTGAATATGCCTCACCCATTTGGGCTCCAATGAGTTCGGCAGGTTTGCAAAAGGTCGAGCAGGTTCAAAGATGTTTTACTAGGAACATCACAGGAATGAGAGAGCTCTTGTATTGGGAGAGACTACAGAAAATAGGGCTGTTCAATACTCAGAGAAGGTATGAAAGGTATCTGATACTGTATGTCTTTAAGAGCATTCATGGGCTCTGTCCCAACCCAGGATTTGAGGTCAGTTGCAGCGATCGTAGAGGTTTTACTTGTGCTCTGAGAGCACCTCCAAATCCCAAAGAATCGAGGCTTGTTCGAACATTGAAGTCCTCCTCTCTTCTTAAGTTTTTCTTCTCCCTCTTTGTTCCATCTTTTGCCCATTAGTCCTCGTCTGGAATATGGAGGAGCTGATCCTCTTAACAGTTTTTAAAGCAGGATTGGGCAAATTTCTAAATAATAGTCTTGATCAGCCTTATATTCAAGGATTTTCCAGATAGTATTCGTATCAATCAATCTATCGAAGATTGTATGCAGTAACGTTAATGCTTAACTGTCTTTATAAGGAATCGCAGTCCTTGTAGCGCTAATAAAAAATCCGCATAAAAAGAACAGTTTTAGGCTGAGCCCACAAAAACGAAAGCTGTCCAAATGATACGGTTAAAAAATTGTTCTCTCTGCTGACCAAACAACAAATATCTTTTTTTTTATTTTGGGTGCTAGGGTCTTTTCGGAGGTTTGAGCCTCGCCCGGCCAGCGAAGCCAGCCATCACATCTTCCAAATCATTTCCGATAGGCAATCTCGTGTCCGATATCAGATTGGTTCTCCGTCTGTGGGTGTGGATTAGCGTCTAAAAGTTTCCCTGAGAAAGGTCGGGGAGGAGAATCGAACCTGGGACCTCTCTCACTACAGGAAACTGCGCTAACCACGACACCTTCTTATCAATTTCTTATTCATCATAACAGACGTTGTTTTAGAAATTATTACTTCTCAAATCAGAGGCAGATATTCGTTAATATAGGTGATCTTTTTCATGGGTTATACTGAAGTCCATGAGCTCAAAAATTATTGTCAAACAAAAACAAGTTTTAATCTTCAAAACGTGTCCATTCGTCATAAGAACAAGAATTTTATTTTTGAGTCTATAATTATTTCAGCAACTTAATCACAAAAAGCGACAAAATGTTGAAAACAAAAGGTCATGGTTTTGCATTATCATAAACATTGTTCTTAAAGTAACCCCTATTATTTCTGTTGGTCAAACCACCTGGATCCGTGCTTTTCTGTTTGTCATTTCAGGAAAAACATTTTTTTAATCATTCGAATGTTGCCGAATTGTTAACTGCACATTTGAACTATGCCATTCTTTGCATGCAAAGATTGCCTTAGAGGACGAGCTATTCTCGTCGAGGAAGCAAAACGGAAATCGTTGTTGGGTGGTACTCGGAGGGAGTCGTAAGTACGATGCCATTATCTCGGAACTGGAGACTTAACATCATCATCGTCTAAAGGTATAGATGGGAATTTGCGGCTTGGCTACAGTGCTTTTGGTGCTAGTGTTAAGATATGAAGCATCATAACTAGGGAGCGGAAAAATAAATTTTAACTAAAATTGCAAGTTCCTGACTTTTTTCCATTTTTGAGCATTTTTAACTTTTTCGTGATTTTAAGCGATTTTGTCATTCATATGCAGTTGCCGTGAGCATTATGCTCTTTTCCAACCTTTTGCAAAAAAATTGCAAGAAAAGTGGCAAAACTTTGCCACTTTTCTACATTTTTTATGCATTGTAGGAGAAAATTCAAAATTGCATCTCATTTGGAAATTCAAGATTCTTCAAATTTGTGATTTAATTTTGGCCATTTCCTTTTAGACATGCAATTGTTATTGGAAAGAGGCTGTTTTTTAATAGTATTTACTTCTTTACAAAATGTCCTTTAAAATGGGCACCTGATGTTCAAATTATGGTGTTAGAGCACAAAAGCCAATGACGTATCGCAAATTTAACCAGCCATTTTCGCATTTTAAAACAATTTTACCATTTTTTGCCTAAAAAGCTGACTGAAAGCTTAACTTTTTCGCCGTTTTCATCAACTAAAAATCTGCTCCCTAATCATAACCCAAAATTCTATTCAAAGCCCCTTGCTCGTTAACCAAACTCCAGGCGAGATGGGGGAGGCTCATGGGAGGCATGTCAGTGTAACATCATATGCCGAGTGAAGCATGGGTCCCATGTGTATTCAAAGGGCAGCACTCACTCACATTGCTGTGTAGCAGCAAGTGGTTTGAGGAAATCTAAAGACAGATCTCGAGCAGAGAAGGGCAAAGAGCCACAACGATGAGCCTCTCAGCTCATCCATGATCGGCGGGCAAGTGTGCCAAATCATCCGTAGAAACCTGAAGGGGCCTGACGTTCCATATCAGTATCAGTGTCAGACCTTCTTGTCATCCACACTCAAGATCCTGATCTCAACTGGCACGTGAAACAAATGGGAATCGACCTCACACGGGGCTGCTTGGCAAACTAACTGCTTGCTTGCCTGCCTATGCACTACATACAAGAGTGGTTCTATAACGTACATGTGCTGTAGATTATGGACAAACGTTACCAGACTCATAAACGAAAGCCATATCCAAGTGGTTGTAAGTTGGAGAGGGCCAAATAGATCACGGTAATATGTACAGTATGTATGGAAAGCGTAGGTGGGAGAGTTGTAGCACCCAAAGTCAATTGTTAGTGTCAAGGACAAGTAAACAAGTTTCAAATCTGAGTGAGGTCCCTCTAGTTTGGCACAAGGTCCAAAAGACAGGTGGGCTGTTTTTCATCGATTGAAGTCTGTCGCACGGCGACAATTGCAAGGAACAGAAGGCGATGAGAGTGAAGAGATATGATATTTCTCCCAAGTTCCCACCAATCCATGTCGAGAATCCGAATGGAGTGACTTCTGACGAGAAATGAGTGGATGGTACACACATTGAGTGCAAAAAGTGAGGGAAATATCTTACCCCAAAATGTGTTGAAGGACTTTTTCCCTCACAAGTCAAGTGGTACTTGTGGCCGAGAAAGTGGGCAAGAGGGTTCAGTCACTCAAATTTATGAGCTCTGCGAACTCCAGTCCTCTCTGTCTAGCTCAGTCACAACTTGCCTCACGTGCGTGCCTCCTCGAGTTCTGTCATAAAAATGTAACACATGTCTGTCTTTTTGTTTTTACCATATTCAGGACACTCTGGCTGAGCTGATTAGTTTTTTACTAGTCAGCTGAACTTGGATAGTTTTGCATTGTAGTTTGGCAGCCAATAAAAACTTGCGAGAGTGGTTTTTTAGTGCAGAGAAACCAAACTGCCATTTGTTTGGTTATGTTGAGAAAAACTGCCGTGATAAATTATTGAAAACATCCAAAAGACGCCAATTGGCACTATGGAGTTTACAGGGTAATACCAATCACGAGTCGATGTAGAACGACTAAAAATGCTTTCTTTTTGGGGAAAAATACTCGAAGTGGCAAAAAAATCAGTAAATCATGTTTAAGTCCTGTGGATATGAATGTGGGCTCAGCAATACCAAAACATAATTGTATTGCAAATAGAGGTGGTATTGTTGGTTGGGCTTCTTGGACCATTACAGGACGCTAAAGGAGCTTGTTCTACACAAATAGTTCATGTGGTGCGCCCTACGCACCGTAGGATTGGAGGAGTTGGAAGAGTTGTCGTTGTTGTTGTCGTAGCAGCAGCAGCAGCACGATTGACTCGAAACGCAAAGGCAATGGGCGAAATCTGCGCCCAAATGTTGGGATTGCGTGCTAGCTAATGGTTTCATAGCCCCAGGAGGTAGAGCCTAATTGTGGCACACTCTTGGATAACACGGACTCCCCCAAATCCAAGTTGACGCTCAGCTATCTTAATTGGCCTTGTTGATCGGGGAAAAACCGAGACAAAAAGGGACGTAAGCCAAAGAAATGAACAGAAACATCTTCACAAATCCAATGACATTAAGGCCCAACTTGAAAGTGAAATCTGGTTCCTTTTTTATCGGTGGCAAAAAGGAAAGAGTACCTTCCTTGCGTCGTTGAGGCATTTTTCTCGCAGACCGAACCACTGAAGCCTGGCTTTTCCACAAGATAAAACTGAGTCAAGATGATATACTAGTTCCTTTCAAGGGGAAAACCCCGAAGATGAAGACGAGCCACCTCCAAAACCAACACGAGAACAACCCTGTCCCGCAAAAAAAGGCTCTAGAGTTGAGTACAGGAAGCTTTGGGGACAATGGAGACAGAAACGTCTGTGGTGGCTCACTGTCCGGTGAAATCATTTGGTCTCATTTTTTGTACTTATTTGCCCCATCTGCGCTTTCTCCAAGAATCTCCAGATTCTTTGTACTTCAGTCCAAATTCCTACATTACATTGAGAAGGTGTATTATAGGAAATATCATGATCCTTCGCTCGGGCGTCTGTACTTTTGGTGGGTGTAAATGGTAAAGTAAGAGGCGAAAAAGTCGTCTAAGGACTGATGATATAGTGGTTCCATTTCGGATCTCGGGATAACTTGGATCAATCGCTTGGCCTCCTTACTTGGAGAATAAAAGATGATTTGTGGTGAGGATTAAACGCAACCCAATATGTGGGATGTGATCTTTATTAAATGGTTGGCGATGAATTTCCAAATCGACTACAACTCCGGGAAATAATTTCTATTGCGCATTCGGACACTGTTTTGGTTGAAAGGCAAAGCGAAAGCCTCGATTTCCTTTTCCCATTGTCCTGTTTATCTGTAATGGATAGATAGTTCCATCAACCCCACTCTCTTTCGTTCACACATACCCATGCCATAACGAAAGGCCCGATTGGAAATCATCGTCGCCACAGAATATCCCAAACCAGCAACTATTGTGTGAATAATCCCTTCTTTCCCGGTTGTCCTCGACTGGTCCACACGTTCCACAACAACGAAAGTGTTCCAGACAATCTTCAGGACGAGTTGGGTTATTTATTGATCCTATAGGATTCGAAAGTGGGAGGAGAGAAGGCGAATAGACGACAAACGATTGGGTGGGTGACTTGGTCAACTTTAAAAAATAGCTTTGACCTTGATTCTGAACAGCATTTGCACAAGTGCACACTACGTACTTGCTTGTGAACGTACTGTGCACTTCTAGCAGCTGTCAACTTTGGCACGATCCACAGGGCTTTGTAATCGAATTGAGGAGAGGACCACGAGGACCTTTTTCGTTTGGCATCATGATCATTGATCATAGTCTGTATTTTCGAAAATGGGAGATAAATTGTGCTCCAGTCAACAAGGAGCCCAAAATCATCCCGTGACCTATTTGTGCTCTCTATCGCAAAGCGTAACATTAGTAGTCTGTTGGATGGATCTCACTCTTTCATTGAAGGTCCCTGGCCTTTCCAAAGAACTTGACCTTTTTCACTTGGTAGCATTCTAAACAGAAGATACGAACAATGCTACGAAACCATCTTGTTTTCCCGTATTGGGATCTAAATCAGGAAGTTAAGGGAAACAACGAACTAGTGGAGACAAAAAAGCCAAACTGACAACTTTACACGTTCCTTTTCCGCCACTTTGGGTTAAGTCAAAGGGGAGACACAAGATCGAAAAAAAGGAAAGGCCATTTAAAAGACCTTTGGTGTTCACAAACTTGGACTTTACCTCAGCCACAATTTGTTCAACCATATAAACTTACATCATCATCTTCATCGCCATCCTCATCCATGGGGACCATCTTGAAGTGAGCAAAACTGTGAGTCTCGGCAAATTTTCCACTTCAAGTTCAGCTCGCCGAAACAACGAGAGAAAGAGAGAGAGAGAAGGGGAAAGACCCATTTGAATAGCAAATAAGCTCTTCGAAGAATACCAAACAACTTTCACCAAATACAAACATTTACGAGAATTTAATTTTCTAGGCCCATCTTCTACTCGATTCCCTTGGGAAAGAAGCGAGTCGTTGTGGGTATTTCTTTTTATGCTCTTCTCACTCAAACATAGCAGCAACAGCATGTGCATTTCAACGAAGAAAGCCTCGTCTTTGAGTCCATAAAATTTGGAATTCCCAACCCTGTTTCATCTTTTGATAGCGTGCCTTTTGGCGGCTAATCATAATCATCACGGGAACGAAAAGTTTTCGTTTCCCTATAGCATACATTCACAGGATTCATCAGATTAAGGTACCCGATGTTTGGAAAGAAATAAAAGGCAGAAATATGGTAATTGTGCGGAAAGTCTTAAGAAGAAAGGAAGAGGGCGTAGAGGAGTCGGAGATTATCTCTCGGTTTGCTCCCTGGTGTACTTTCTGGGACGGTAGCAGCAAAAGTAGTGCATATGTGATATAAAGTGAAAGTGTGGCACCAGCAAACAAGACAAGCAATATCAAACACTTTCTTTGACTTGATTGATGTGCATATTGATCATATTCTCTGTCCCCGGCTCCACCATCCAACATAGCCGCCGCCTCACTCTTCTCAGTGGTGCACACACGAAGAACTCAGTTAAGCTCAGCCAACCACACTTACGTACATAGGCGGCCAGCCTATTCATTCAAGGCTTTTCAATTGAGCTCCCTTCCTCACTGCTTTTCTTCTCGTCTAACCACGATATGTTGTGAAAATGTGGAAAAAAATCTTGACATTCGTGACACATTCCCACCGAATTACTCGAGCGGGACACCATTACATTTTCCGGGTTCGAATGATCGAGTCAACATCTCGATGAACACAACCTTTGGTTGTAATGTCCAATGCACCCACCCTCTAGGACCAGGCTGACGACACCCACTTCCGAGTTGTTCTGACATTTCTTGACAGGTTCTCCGTCCAAGGTAGAGGTAAATATTTGTCCTGACATCCTATCATTGCCATGAATAATCTTACACCTCCTCGGGTGTGGAGCTAGCACGTGTTAGTTCTAAATCCGCAGGGAATGTCCTAAAGCGTGTTAGTTATGAAGACAGGCACTCAAGCCTAAGCACTGACACTGACTTCCTTTTCTGGCGGGCTCTTAGCTCGCTAGCTAGCTAGCTAGCTAGCTAAGCTTGTTCCCTAGCTAAAGAAATGATGGCCCGAGAAAAAGAAAAGAAGGAACAGGATCACCCAAGATGTCTTCGTTCCCCTCAAGCGTGCGGCTGGGCATTACAGTCTCAAGGAAAACCAACCTTTACTAGAGGAAGTACTTGGAACATCTGGATGGTTCCAACGAGGCACGTGGATTGGAGGGCCATGGTCTGGTTCGTTGTAGTACTCTATATACATATGGACGACGTTCCTTACAACTATGAGACAACTTCTTTCTTGTTCTTCTCGCTTAGCCATATTCATTTCCACTCAAGGGTGAAGAGCAAACCGCAAAAACGGCTTTTCATGTCAAACTCTTATCTTGAGCCTGGAATAGGGCTACCAACAGAAGGTGTCGGCAAAAGTAAGTACACCGTGACGGCCTAACCCAGTAAGTGTCGTTTTCAAACGGGTTTGAGAGGGGACACGGGAGTAGTTCAAACTATCCACGTAATGCTAGAGCACTTGTACAATGTTTTAGTGGTGCACTTTGCACATGTGTTCAGGCCTTGAATTCTTTTGGGCCTCAAATACACTCCTTGTTCGTCCTAAGGAAACCAGCGAAAGAGAGAGAGAGAGACGTTGTTAGCAATTGCTGTCTCCGGTCATTTCACTTACGTAGGTTCTCGCTTAAGTGAAGACCAAGAGTGCTCTCTGTTATGCTTAGTCCCCGATTTTGCGGATGTCGCCAACCACGATTGAATGCAAGTTCAAGAAGTTGAAAAACTAACGAACAAAAGCACTTTGCGAACTAGTCAAAGATTTCATCAAAGGCTTCGAGGGTCCAAATGATTTTATAAGAACCATTTTACATCCGTCTTCTCTAAACTTTTTTGAAAAGTTGGAACACGAGATGAGGATTTTTAGAACGGGAAGATGAACTGCGGTCGAGCTTTGTCGGTGGAAACAGCGGAGTTGGACATTCACATTTCATTAAAAGTTCACGAAGTGCGGAGGACGGACGGATGGACGAGCGGGAGGAGGGTATATCAATGTCGTTAGTAATACGTGTCCGAAGAGTCCAAGCCCGAGACGAAACCAACTAACTACGACCCAAGTCTCCCCGGCCACCAGCCAACCAACCAACACGAATTACTTCACGACAGGCGACTTTCGTAATGCAATAAATCAGGACTCCAAGACGACCCCCACCAAAGACGACGAGCAATTGCCTTTCAAGCCGGTTGGAAATTCCTCGCAATATATTTGGGTAGTCTGACTCGTTTTCGTACGTTATGCCGTTGGACGAGTAATAGGGGACATCTCGATGAAGGCAGCCCCCGAGAAGCCTCTTCGGCTTAGGACGGTGGTCCATCGCCAATCGATTGGGATTGGAGGGATATAAAAGCCTTGCCTTGGAACACAGCCTTCGATGCTCCACAAGACTTTCGGCCATCTAATTATCAATCGGGACGCTTGGCACCGACTTGGAACCGAACGAGGATGGCAGATGCGATTCAGGGAGAAGAAGACTCGAAACCCGTGTGTCGTATGCAAACCCTCACATTTTCCACACAAATCAAACCCCAAGGTCATAACATTAATACGACAACGGGTTGCATTGCCCTTTTTAGAGCCCTCTCTGACTTTCATATTAGTCTTGGATCATGGAACATTCATGGTCGGCTGCGTGGAACGAACAATACCACTTGTAACCTTGAAAACCGTTCCTTAGAGGGATGTTGTTAGATTGGGAAGTGGAATCTGATCAGTGATCCAAACCCACTCCTCGATGTCCTCGTTCTATCGAATAGGATTTTCTGCTTCGAGTAAACTTTGGGCGCTTTCAAACTCAACCACTCATTCATTAGCAATGCCGAGGACCGCTCAAGTGCTACAAATATAGGAGCCGTTCTACGAAGCTCACTTACTCTCTCGAATCGAGCGAACAACATGCAAGCTCCAGATTGCTTGCGTCTTTCAACCGACAGAAAAAATTGGTCACTCTCGTGACTCACGATGGAGCTATTATTTAGTGTGCACATTTCGTGTCATGTAAATTTTTCTCCATTTTCTGGCGTTAAGCCCCCTCAATAGTGTACAATAGAGTACCTCAAGCTGACGATGGCTCAGCTTTAGGACCAGAAAGCATGTTTGGGTTTTGGGTAGGTTTCGAATCGCATTTAGCTCACGAGAAGCGGAAAGAGCCATTGAGAAATCCCGCCTGGCCTATGTTGTTTGACTGAAACTCGTGATCTATTCAAATCTCGATCTTAATGGAATTTAGTTTGTTCTGAGTGGACCGATCCAACTGGAAATGCATCCCTCTCTCATTGGAACAACTGTCTTCACCCTTGCCCATTCGTCACTCTACCCTTGGCGGCGGCCACTATACGTACTGGACTGGACCATAGATTCCCAACCTGGAAGCTTCCTCTGATGGTTATCACCGCCATCTACTGATGTTTACCTTAAAACTCGGAACCGAGATGGACTTGGTGGATTTGAGTCAAGTGGGCTTGCTTGTGCATGCGTGCAATTACTGTTCTTCGGTTTCAACTTCAGAGTTGCGACGCTAGGGGTCCCAGTGGGGCTGGGAGTCTTCTTCACTGGAAACGTGGCTAAGCTGTCTCTGACTGGACTGTGAGATACGACAGTCTTCATCAAACACAAATATACTCCAAGCTCCTAGCGTTTAACCAGTTCAGGGGCTTGCTATCCTCTCTAGGAATTTGTTTATGTTCCTCTTCGCTCTGCATTTTCTCAGGGCTCATACTTAGTGTGCTTAGGGACGGTTGGACACATTTATTGCTTGCTTGAAAAATTCTTAGGATAAGAGGGGAGGCAGGTCATTGCCATAATCCTCGAATAGACTTTTTGGGCCCTTGTCTCATTCCAGTACGCTTCACACCTAACAATATGGAGAAATTTGTACTGCACAAGACTCTCTCATGTGAAGGCCGTTCAAGTTCCTTTAGCGTACGAAGAAAGAACGTCCAAACCAAAAGACCACTCACTGCTTTAGCCAGAAGTTCTTGTGAATGCCCCTCCGGCTTTTGTTCCTAACTTGGCAAATGTTTATTCAAACTTTTGCTTATTTTCTCGTACGGGTGTTGAGTTCACTTTTCAAAACACGTTGTCCGACTGGCCTAACTTTGACGGGATCTTAATTTAAGTCAAATCTCGCACATCTTAACTCTGAAGGCCTCTGTTTGTTCGAGCATTTCTTTTTGTTTGCTGTCCATGTACTCAAGGTGTATGTCTTAGAAATTTCAGAATGCTTTAATTGCCTTTGAAACGTCATTGATTACAGATTTGTAGCACTTGTAGCACTCAAAAAGGGACTATTGATTGCACCTAACGAGAAAGACGCATTTTTGCAATAAACCGTCCTTTGAACTTTTGATTGTCCTTTGTAACAATACTGAAGAGAGACGACTCGAAAATATGTGATAAAATTATAATCAATTTATCATGCCAGTGCCATGTAATATCTCGATTACATTTGTCTCAATTACAAGGCCTCCAGTCGCAATACAGGGGCTGATTATCGGTCACCAACTAGTTATAACATTTCTACGCCCTGTGTTTAACAGAAGTGTTTTTAAAACTTATAAAGAAAATTCTTCAAAAAGCAACTCAAGGCCGTTGTACTATTGTCTAGTCTTTGTAACGCGGTCATGACAAATTTGATCCCATTAGAAGTAATGGACACAATGAGAGTACAAGTCAAAAATGTAAATCACTTCTATTCAAGTTCAGGCAATTGCCCTTCATTTATTATGATGTTCCATTTCCTTTGAGTTTTTGCCAACCACTAGGACATTCTAGTGTCACAAACAGTCTATTGTGTGTTGACAAATCGAATTCTTCGTCGTGATCCCAACGGGGACTTCCAAACCCTGGAACGAACCCAGTTTCGCCGACATCCTATTTTGCACTCGCATAAATTGTCGCCCCTTTCTCTACAATGTTTTACCCCACAAATGCACCCGAGTATCTTCGTTGCCCAGCCCATACTTACTCTTACACATTGTTCAAAGAAAGATCATTTGATGGACATCGAATTGATCAGAGGTAGAATTTCTCATGTGAACCATTTCTTTCTTTGCCCATAAGCAGTTAAGAACCTTCGATGCGTTTCATGTCTACCAAAAGACCTCTGAATATAGTATAAAGAACCCTCACCGTGGCATTCCAGACCCGTCCTTCGATTATTCAACAACTTGTTTAGCTGCAGTAGGGGAGGAATGAGCGATTAGGTAGGGACCAGGGTCTCCCTCACAAATATAGAATCAGTAGGATTGAAGTTATTGAACTTATTGTCAGTTGTCACGTGCACTGATTCAAATGGCTCGAGTATGCCAAAATATAGTATAAATAGCCATCGCCGAGTAAGTCTTAGTACTTTTTTAAAAGCAGCCTATTTACAGAGACTATAATCGAGAATGGCTTTAGGACGGTTGTTGAGGTAATTTGGAAGTATAGCAGAAGCAAAAAAGAGGCATATGAGATGGAGTATACTCGAGCCATTTGATTCAGTGCACTCAACATCCGAGTAATGGTTGGAAAAAAACAACCCCGTTCAAGAAGGAAAGGACTTTTAAAAATAGGTACCATATATTTAATACGTTTCATTTGATTACTTAACTCATTTATAAATTTTTAAATTTATACTTTGTTAATTTCCAAATAATACTTTTTCGAATCAAGCCTATTTTCTCCAGGATATTTCTTTTCTTGGCTATTAAGCCGTACTAAATGCCTAACAAGAAAAATAGTCTTATGCCAACAAAACCTTTTCATTACAAGGAACTAAGTTATTATCGTCGGTGGATATGGAAATATTTGAGGTGACCTCTAAAGGCACCATAATGTTATATTAGGCATCTTTTGTGACATTCAAGCCATTTTCAGCGGGGTTTAAAAGGGTCTTGAAATTGTTAGAGATTGAGTCCCTTGAGACACAGAAAAGGTATTTCAAAGTTTTTGGGTAATTTTGCTAAGGGCAAAGGAAAAACGGTGTCCTTCAAAATGCTGTCTTACAAATGAATCGTTCAGGATAACTCTAACACAGACGTATTGATAATTGGTTTAAGGATGAAAACAAGGTCACACTTTTTTGCATTCAGAAAAAGACTCTTGGCTCTTTCTTTCTCTCTCATTCTTTGTTGCTCATTTAATACAGGAAGCAAAATAATTGCTAAAAAACAATGTCTAGAAATGAACGAGCGAGTCTTTTGGGCTCTTTCAAGTCTGGCATTTCATTTGAGATAAACTTTGGAGCCTAAAAACTCGAGCTAAAAACAATGTTTCAGCGTCCGTCATATAAAGGGAGCCACCAAAATAGAGCCAACAAGTACGAACCCCATTTTCTTTCATATTTTTTACAACTAACAAAATATACGGTATGGTGATGTCGGGGAGAGGAAGCCAGCTACAAATACTATTTATGTATACTCTGCAATACATGTTTTGAATCGAAAGAAAAAAGTCAAATGCAATAGGTTATCTTTCATTTACGAACCATAACTTTAGCATTCTCATATGAAGTTCACGAGAGGCGGCGTGTCAAAGCTCCACCATTCTTGAACTCTAAGGTTGTCATTCTAATGCTAAAAAAATGATTTTTGTCTAACTAAATACCCAACAATATTCATAGTACATCATGGTGCGTTTCGTAGATCCTCTTGTGTTCACTAAAATCCTCCATTTTTGTTTAACCATGTAGGAGACGTAAGCAAAATATGCTTGTTTCAGCCGTTTTTATCCTAGGACTTCTTCAAAAGCTTGGTTTGTCGAAGGAACACTTTATTTGTTTATTTTCTCTCTCTGAGAAGTTTCCCAGCCAATGAAAAGGGTGCCACTTTATCAAAGTGAAGTGCGGTATTGCTGAGTTTACACTCGTATTCGCACAATGAGAAAGTACACGTTGAGGAAACGTGGTTGATTGTAGTCCATTGGAAACTGAAAGATGCACCATCATAGAGAGAGATTGGGCGCCTCTTTGGGCGATGGATGCACATGTGATAGGATCAATTTGGAGAGCTTCCTCAAGTCCTCGTGGGTGCACTCATCTGGTCCAGTTCATATTGTCTTCGTAGGGATCGTTCCACCAATCCTCTTGACTGTTTCTCATTTTCTTCCCCATTGAGAAGGAATCAGAGTGTACTATTCGTAGTTCGGCTCATTTCGCCTGGATCTGGATCAGTGCGCCATTTTCAAGTTCAATAGTTGGTTGAGAAAGAGAGGCACTTTCGGGGTCCTTTTACTCCACTTTTGGGTGCACTCATATTTAAATCAGTCATTTTTGAACCCTTTTAAGATTATTCGGACCATTAGGCCTGTTGGTGAATGTTTGAAACATTCCGAAAGCCAGCCAGCCAACCAAGCAAGCATTGGAACACACTTCTATAGAAGTACACATGGCATCCGTAACAAAGATGGTGCGCAAAAACTTCGTTGCATGCACAATGAAACTGAAAACAAAAGCTCACTTGTTCAGCTGGTTGCTCGGGAATCTTGGCTTTTTCACTTTTTAGCAAGATGTGTGGAACAAAAGAGGAGTGCACCATTGCTTCAGTGCTCCATAGTACATTGGCGCCTTAGATGGATGCAATTTTGCGTATGAGGAGCCACCCCTAGATGTACTCATACGTACGTACTCTCACGCACATCGGGCTCGAAACACGATCAAGACAGGGACAAAGATGATGATTAGTGTAGCCGTGGTTGGATCCCAATGGTGTACAAGGCACACCCGCATCGCAGCCTCATCAGTCTTGCTTGTGGCATTGTTTGATTGGCTTCTTTCGTCAGACAATATAAATCAAATCTGCTTGGCTCCTTTCAGATTGTAGACGCATTGGGAGAGATGTCCACTTCCTGGAAGATCTTTCGACAGCTACGTATTTACACTTTGAGTCTCTAGTATTGCACAAAGATTGAAAACCTACCCAAAACTTGGATCCTAAGATGGCAAGAGTAATTTTTGACAAAAGGAATAAGAGAAAAGATGGCCAACGTGGAACTCTTCCTTCAGTCTCTCTCTATTTCTCTCTATTTATTGATTGCCCCTTGTCCTATGATAAATAATTTATCGCAATAAACATTTTTATTTTAAAAAAATAAGCCTTGTCCAGTTCAATATGTAAACGAATTATCACTAAAATTCTGAGCGCCCTTTTGATTAGGTTAAATGTGTATGGGCTTTGATGGGCTTTGAGCCTCTTTAATTACATACAGAGCTGGTGAACCAATTGTTAATCTATTTTTGGTTTGGGCGTTCTCGGAACCCAGGTCTTTTGGAAAGAATACATCATTACTTGGCTGACAGAAGGTTCACTTTCTACTCGTAAGGCATGACTCCTCGTGGCTCCATTAAATAGATCAAGAAAAGTCTTGAGGAAAGGATGCAGTCCAGAGCCATTATTATTTCCCGTAGTAGTGTCATATGAAAGATGATTAAAGCAGACCTTGGTCGAAAGTATTGAATGGGTAATGGCGCAGATCGTGTCACTGGGATTGTTGTATGCCATGACCACCATTTGGTGGAAGGGCTTTAGCTTTCCAAGCCTCAGCAACGTTAGGTGGTTGCAACCAAATCCCTCGTTCTACATACGTGCAGTATTCGTGGCCCTCAACCAAACGTCTCTCCTCTCCTGATTGTCGTCGTTTTCTAGAACACATCCCTCAACATGCGTGTAGATCATACATCATCAAGCGTTGTTTGCAGTATTGCAGAACACTACTACGACGACGACTACTACCACCACTACTAGTACTACTACCACCAGCGTATCCAAAGGGCTGAATTATCTCTCCAACGGGTGTGTCATACAGCCAGTCCTTGGAACTGACTAAGGTTGAGCCAAGACTCGTCGTGGTATTCTGAAGCCCGCAAGGCTGATCGTCGTCGTCGTCCGCAGTCCCCTTGCCTGCCTAGGCCCACTGAGTCTCGTTTCCTTCCTTTCATTGTGCCCGGGTCTAATTTGTCTTGTGGGACCATACAATGCGTCTCCATGTTGATGTGAACCCAACTCGACCGACCAAAAATAAACCTGGAAATCTCGGAAGGGAGATTTTTTTTTATCATTTTCAATTAAGATTTGTGCTCCTGTTAGCAAGTCTAGTGAGTTAGCTCCAGTTTTTGCGTCCCTGGAAGGGTTTTGGTTTGTTAAAATTGACTCCGCCAAAGGTCATTTGTCACTGGGTGATCCAAATTGTTCTTTCTCTAGTACCTCGGTCCTCTGACCTGTAACGACAAAATGGTCTTTTTCGCCCCTATTGTACCCAAACTATGACGATTTTACGGTCTCTTTGAGAAATGACGGGTGCCAAGAACTAGTGAGATTAATGGCGCTTCCAGCTTGTAAAGGCATCATCGTCATCTCACGGCCTCAAGACCTCAAGCCGCCTCTCGTTCGTGGGTTTTCCCAGGTGAAGCCCACACTCGCCCCAATCAACTTGCAACTATGCAGTTCATCAATATCCGTCATAGGATATTTGAACAGGCCTCAAATTCTGCGGATTAGCATTTTCCATCGCACCTTTAGCACTTGAGAGCTGCCACATTGCGATAGGTACTACTGAGCTCGGTATAAGTAAGTAACCTTGCCAGCCTTGATACATACGTACTTACAAAGACGACGTTGCCTATACGGATGCCACGGGTTTTAGGATAAGCACTAACCAGCCCCCATTGGGCGAATGACGAGAGTGAAAGAGTCGAGATTGTGTGCATGTGGGTTTACCCTGGCGCTTCAAGGCTCAATTCCATCCCAAAAAGCCGTTTTCCACAAAGTGTATTGTGATCTCAAAGGCTTTTTTTCCTTTCTTCAGAGCCTCGAGAAAGTAAAATGGAGTTGTAAACCTCGGCATAGTTAAAGCGGCCCAGGCGAATCTTGTTGCGGTGGCAAGAACTAGTCAGGTCAGGTACCGACATGAAAAGGGCCCGGTAAAATGTTTGCAAAAAAGTGTCAACATATCCAATATATATTTTATTCAAAAGACCTAGATATTCCCCAAATATTTGAAAAAAAGCCGGATATTTAAGAAACATTTTTTGACAACGCCATTACTTGATATTTTTGTCTGTGTGTATCAATTTTCCGAATTTGTTTTTGGTGAATTTGATGCATTTGACCGTGTTTGGAGGCATTCTTAACATGTAAGTGATTTAACAATACAATTTTCAATATGCTTAAATAGATGGCGCAGTTTTTTGTGTTTGACAGTAGTTTTGGTTGTGAATCTCTAATCTCAAAACAATTGCCATTTTGTAGGGATTTTTATATTTTGGGTAAGCACCCTTAAGCATTGGGCATTCCTTTATTTTCCTCAATTTTGCTTGAATTATTTTTTCTGACTCAATATTCAGGAAAATATTTATTTGTTTATGTCTTAAAAATGTATTCCTGGGCCCTAGACATGAATAAACTACTTCAAAAAGCACAGCGCTTTCGGATTGAAATGAAAATGTGCTTCATCTCAAAAGGGTGCCTTCTACGTCCTCCCACGTGAATGTTTCTCAGTGAGGTAGAGATGCAAAATAAGCCTAATTCGTGAAACCTTTTTTTCTCTCACATGTGTGAGCTGAAAAGTGGTCTTTGGCAAGTGAAGCGACTTTTCGACGGACGAAAAGGAATATTAGGCGGGATGAATGTTGATGTAAGAAGCAGACTCAATGCTGCAGGTGTTTGATAAAATTTGCCGTCTTAACTTCCAATTGAAGATCAGTACTTAGAATACAGTTAGTACTCAGTACAAAACTAGGTACAGTAGCTTTAAGTAATCAACCGTGAAAGACCGAGTATCCATTTGAAGGGCTATGGTTCTTGAAGACGGTTGGGTTTCTTTCATCCTTCACTTGTCCTGACATCACGGTGTCCTAAAAGAAGGCTCTGAGTAAGCAACAGTGAGGGCTCTAGGGAGTAGCCCCATCCGTGCTTCTTGTAAGTATGCAGTACGAGAACAAAGGGCCAGCGCTCGATGTCCTTGTACCTTGCCATTAACTAGAAAAGTCATTTTATTTGTCGGGTGCAAGTCTGAGTTATGGCTATGTACACAAGAACAAACCTGTCAGAGCAGAAATGAACCGGAACAGAGTCTCCACCTCGTTGTGGAAAATTTGAGAGGGAATTCAGGCGAATAATCTTTTTGTTTGGACTGCCATTTGTGCTTGAGCCGCCCAATTAGTTTTCCGCCAGGATCATGGATCACGTTGTTTGTTTCACGCTCAAGGGAGGTAGCCCATAATTGGACCAATTCTTTTTCTCTTGCCCGTTTGGTCGCCTCAGCGGGTGTAAGTGTACAAAGTGCCGTTGGCGAGGGAATGGCCGAAGAAGATTTTTGGGTCGGAAATTAATGATGAAAGTTACTTCTTCAAGTTTTGCTGCATTTTCGAACCGCTTTTTGTCCAACTTGGATCATCTGTCTTATTTTGTAGGAACCCCCTCCCCTCGAAAGAGATCTTGGTTTTCCTCAAGTTTTGAGAACCTTTCATGCCCTGAACAATCAGACCTCAAATGAGAATCCAAGCGACGGTCAGCGTTACGACTTGCTTTTATGAACAGAGATGAACATCAATCTAGTAGTTGATCTTCGATTATTTGGATTTGATTTTTTGTCTCGATGTCATGACGGTTGATGTACGCCGTATTGACTCTTCTGACAACGCATTTCTCTGAAGTCGACCAATCAGATGTGATAATCCCAATTGGCTGATTCCCTGGGCCCATGAATCACTAAGGTAGGCGAAGGAATTTGGACGAGCAACGTTTTACATTCCACGGAAATTCATCTCGAAAGCGATGTGTCAAGTTGAACCTTGAGGAAGTAATAGTGACCTATCCGATTCGGGTGGAGATTCCTTGGAATTCTTTCACGAAAAGGCCTTGACTCTATTTCAAATATGCGAGCGTGTTTTCTTTCATTTGTCTTATCTTGCGACATTGTTGAGTAAACTTTTGCTTTGTCAGAATTCCGTCTAAATAATTGTTGCAAGATAATGGTTTAGAGCCATCAGATATTCAAAGTAACATCATTTCGAATCCTTATCCACAGCCATGATGCTTAGCTCGATGGAACCTCAGGAAACCCAACGATAAACAAGTTCACATCACAGATTGAGAGACAGGCAGACTGACAGACGCACTTGCAAAAAAAAAAACGAGAGTGAACGACGAACCAACTTTGGGTCCCAGAAAGTGGGAAGCAATTCTAGAGGATGTGTGTGTGTATATGTTCGTGTGTGCGTGCGTTTCCATTAGGATCCAGGGGTGATTTATGAAAGAGAATCGACGAATCAAATAGGAAACTTCTCTTGTGCGCATTGAAAGGTTCCTAGGTAAGACTCCTATCTTTTTTCATCTCCGTCTGAAAGATGGTAATAATGATCCAAATAGGCAGCCTTCCCACCTCAGGATTCGTGGTCGGGGGTCTCAATTTAAGTGCGACCAAGCACAAAATTCGACTGTCAAAGACGATTTATCCCAAAGGTAATTCGAAGAACACCAAAACGAGCGACCTTCCGCGGCCATTCCACTTTTCCCAGAAATTTCCAATATTGTACAATTGCATTATGTATGATAACATTTTAGACCATTGTAGACCATGACAGTATAAAAAGTTTTACATGTCTCAATCGAACAACTCGGGTTGAGGTTGCGTGATTTGACTCAGATCCCAGAAATCATCGGCAGAAGGCTCAACGACATATTCCCCACTACCAATTTCTATACTATGAACAATATGCCTCTTTGGATGTTCCTCTTGAACTCTTTCTTTAGCCTCTGGATCCTCTTGATCTTCCATGGGAAGCCTGAGTCTATTACGAGCATTAATTCGACCGGGCAAGGTCCTCTTTCGATTGGCTTGGCCGATTCGGAGAATACGGCCCAATTCTCGTCTCACGCTTTTCTCGCTCAAAATGGCTCGGAACAGGTGGGAATAAGCACGCTGAAATATTTATGTCATTCCAATTAGAACACTCATTTAGACACCTACGTAAAGTTCAGAGCGGTGTTCAAGAATTCTTCGTAGGCATTGCTGAACAAAAGAATGCAGGGAAATGGAAAGATAAACTGGCTCTACTTTGAAGTACCGATTGATTTAGTGCGATATTGGTTGTCGAGTTATGCGGTCAAAGCCAAAAAGATTGCAGACAGTTTCATTTTTTTGCCATTATATCAAGCCCCAGAAACATTTAAAAACCGGTTGTTCGAAACGAAGACATTAAAGCAGGAAAATGGCAAGATAGTAATTCAATCAGCAATCATGAAGCATCTTCGATGCAAATACTGACGCATGCTATAAAAAATTAATACAGGTCAATGAGATCACAGAGTATCTTCAAGAAACCACATAAGTTTTTTTTTAATTAAAGATTTGCCTCGAAAACTTTGAGATTTTTGTAAAACAAAAAGTTCATCGCTGTATCCACAGAATCAAACGTGTCCTTAGGCGTCTTATGAGCTTATTATTGTAGGCAATTTCAATATGTTTTACTACAAATGGCACTATCGCACAATTTTATCCACTTCGACAATACCTTATTTACTTCATAAGAACTTCCTAAGAACCAATCACTTCTTAAATTTCCGAATTCTTGACAGTTTTGTGTATTTCATTACAGTTATCTTATTTGCACAATTCAAAGTTATTGACTCATTTTACAAGCTCAAAACTATGCTATAAAATTGTGGGCTAGCTCGTTAGGGCCTCAAGCACATCTCTATTATCTAAAGGGCCGTAAAGAAAGAAGATGATTTAAGTGACTCACCACCATGCTTGGGTTGTTTGCCTCCGTCTCCAATTTCCTGATCTTGTCCGCGTGCTTCTTGCCAAATAATTGATCTTGAGTGTCACGAATGGATCCGTAAAGGTGGGACGCTAATGCAAATCACATTCAATTACTCGGACTTAGCTGGCAGCTATTCGTCTTCGACTTAGCTTGGTTTTAGGGCAAGTAAAAATGACTGATTAGTGATTAGGCTTACTTGGAACTAGGGTGGTCAATATGATCAAGGGTAAACAAAGTCTCTTCATCTCGCAAGTGATTGCATGTTATGATCTCAATCGGATCGCCTGAGGATGATCAAGAAGATCGAGATCAACTCTTTCGAGACGGCGCCCATCCCAATCATTGTGACACTAACACGAAAGACGAATAAACCTGCAATCCTTTTAACCGGATTAGTTAAGGTGATCAAATTTGTTTTGACACTACAGTGGATCGAGTTACTAAATCATTCCGTGAGTGAAACAAAAACTTGAGTATTTACGGGTCAAAATAGACTTTCTTAGATTGTCGACATCTGCCTCATCATCAGGAAGTAAAGTTTGGTTCCAAAGTCAGAGGTAGTCAAGTTCAAGTTCAGATTCAAATTGTATCAAGTTTCTTCCACCAAAACTTGTTGAGCCTAACGGATGCACATTGAAGAAGAATACATTCCACAGACGAGATCAAAGTCGAATCGGATCATCTTGGTCAGTTGAACACATCTGACTGGTAATATTGCCTGCTGCTGGCCAGGATGCAATTCCAAGCAGGACGGGATCCTGCCGTCTCACTGGAATTTGTAAAAGGACCATCATTCATCAAAATTGGAATGTTTGCCAACGTGAATGTCTCTGGCTAAGGGGCTCGCTCGTATTTCGCTTGAATCATGAGTCAGTCAAAGTTTATGATGTGTGATCAAACTCATCTATGAACATGTGACAAAGGCAGGGTTGGTCGGGGGATCAACTTTTTCGATTTATCCCCTTTACCCGGGGATAAACGGGATAAATTGGGGGATAAACGGGATAAACGGGATAAATGGGGGGATAAACGGGATAAATGGGAGGATAAACGGGATGAACCGGTGGATAAACGAAATAAAGCAAATTTTGTTTCGATTTTGACATGTTTGAATACTTTTTGGCATCCCTGAAAATGGCCGATCAAACACTAAAGGCTTAATATAAATATCAATAAAATATATTTACAATATTTAACAGATATATAACAGAAATAATTGTTATATATTATCAAACTCAAAAAACATGTTACAATTGACAATACTTGTCGAGTGGTGATGAAATTGAAGTCTTCCACAGTTGAAGATATTGAGGTAAGAAAACTTCATGCTCAGTGAATGTAATGCAGAGACACAAAAATGAAGTAATTTCTAGAAATAAGGGGAATTTGTTTGATAAAGGAGGGAAATCCCCTTTATCCCTGTTATTCCTTGGAGGAAAATCCCGTTAATCCCAAAAAACAGGACGCTTTATGGATGAGAAAGTCCCCCAACTAACCCTGCAATATTCCTACAGAGCAGACAGCCTATATCAGATTACAGCTGCAAAGCTGCGTTTTGACTTCGGAAACACAAACAAATAAAAGCTAAAAACCTAGTAGTTTTCATTGTATTAATGGAAATCATTTTTTGTGTGGGACTTAATTGAAAAAAGTGAGATTTTG
>JAAGOF010000288.1:650747-672060 GCA_010645155.1 Tigriopus japonicus | reverse complement strand
AGCTCCAACTGATTTTTCAAACAAAGGCGCCAAAGTCGATTAATAAATACCAATCGCGCCCTGTACAGCCTACGTCATCACATAGATAAATAAAATAGAGATATCTCAATTTTGACGTCGACAAAACCGCCCTCTATGAGGGATTACCTAACAACATTGGTAAAAATGATTGTTTCATAAGGAACGTCATAGAGTGCGCCACCGTGTTTGTAACGCAAATATCCTTTTTGAAGTTCGATTCTCAGAGTCAATTCAGAAAATACAGCCTACGTCATCTAGAGGTCACGGATCTCCGCACTGTCAAGGCGGTCTGCCTGCTTAGCTAGAATTGAGAAGTCTGGGGGTAGTTTGTGCTTGTTATCTTGCCCAGAGAAACGAAGAGACCAAAGTGGTCGCTCACGTCGCAAACGAGAATACCACTTTTTTGACCCGACTTGTAATTGCTAAAATTATTATCGATTTGTGATGAAGTGGTGAAAAAACCCTTGTGGGTTTACTAATGAATGCGGCTAGTTGAAAGTCGATCATTAAATCGTAGACTTTTGCACTTCTAGGAGTGTCCAGTAAAAAATCTGTGTTAAAATCTCCGCTTATAAAAACTGCTTTCGAAGAACAAAGTGCAATTCGCTCCCTAAGATCTGAAGTAGCATTATTGATATTTGCGTTAGGAGGGATGTAAATGGAAAATATGTAAAAACCTGAAGTTTCAATGGCTATAGCCTCGCAATCTTTTGATATAAGACTGAGATTGTTGCATTTTGTGTAGGTAAGAGAATCGTGGACGAGAATACCCACTCCTCCGCCTCTTTTGTCTGTCTTTACTTCGTATTCAAACTTGTACTCATCAAATGAAATGTGAAGTTTGTTTACTTGCCATACTTCCTGAACGGCAACAACCATGGGGCATTGCTTTTCAAGTAGATCTTTAACTTTAAGCTGGTTTCCAACAACCATAGGGTTCATCCAATACGTAAATGGACAAAAACTGACATGTGACTTCAAGAACAACTATCAAAAAGTTGGTCTTGATTTGCATGTTTGGTCACACTTATAGTCCGCTCAACAGTTACTGGTGGCAACTAAAGCGTCTCTAGTAACGACATTCTCAACCCGAGCAAAACGTCTTCCGCCCCCTTGCCAAATCAGCCTGATCAAAACTTGCACGTGATTTAGTATTTAAATTAAATCTGATGGCGGGACCGTTGTCTACATTTTTGCTCCAAACAAACCACAAATATGAGGGCACGATGCTAGATTTTGACCTTATTCACATGGACTCTGACCAAAATTTTTACCTATTTTCAAATTTTCCGTACGTTTTCGTTTCAGCAGCACTGATCTTTTGAGTCAAAATGCATAGAGGCAAGGACCTCGCTAGTGAAGTACTCAGATGTACTGATGAAGATCAATCTGACTTTCTATCTGCTCAATCATTGTTGCGCACGCCACTTAGTTGTGACTGCCAATGAACTACTGAAGTGTTTAGAGTTGGATACTTGGCAGAGTTTTGCCATTTTGGTTTTTAGGGTCAAAAATCTGACCACAAGTAAACTTTTCAACAAGCATAGACCTTATTTGCCATAAAATCTGGTAGCACTGCCAACTCGAAATCGATTTTTATAACTAGGGACGGGCAAATAGTGTAAAAAGATTTTTGGTAACATAACCCCATTTTTCTGCACTTTTGCACTTTTCACCTTTATTTGCACTTTTTATTTACGTTTTTGGCCAAAATTGACAAAAAAATTAAAAAATGTTGTGGCTTTTGAAAGAATTTTTAGTTTCAAGATCAAATTTTGAACTAGTCGAAAAAGCTTGCATTTGCAATCAACCATTCTTAGCACCTTGAAGAAATATGTGTATTTCAGATGCAAACCTCACACTTTATTCACCATCTTGGCTTTAACCATAACATCCTGTTTACTAAACTAAAGACTAGACAAAAGAATCTCATTGCATGCAACCAACAATTAGCAAACCTAAAGAAACTCATGTTATGGTAATAGAAGGATCTACAAACAATGTAGATTGCAGAATTAGGTTTGCTGCCCACAAAGATCGCTATTTCTAAAAAAGGCCGTTATAAACTTAAAATCATCAAGCTAAGGATACATCAATGTAGTAGTACACATTGTTTAATTGACTTGGAGATATTACTTTTAAGTTCCAAAAGTAATTGAGAACAATTTTGATGTGATGAGACAAGGAATGCCACATTTGAAATTGAGTTCTGGTAATTAGGCCATGGGCCAAATATTGAAGTTATGTCACTAAAAACATGCTTAAAACACATTTATGACTATTTTCATTGTTATTTTTTCATTGTTTGCAATTGTTAGGCACACATGGGTATTTTTCTGTTCAATTTTCAACGTCTATTTTTGAACAACTTGAAGGACGAAAACGGAGTGATGTAAAGCCAGATTAAACAATTGCTAAATATATTTCGACAATATTTGAGGTACATACATCCACGAGACCACCTTGGGAATGAAAAAAATCTGAAGATTGATGATTAGAGTATTTTTTATGACTTTACATCCTTTTTGCTAGTAACCTAATTAATAGAACTCTATTACTTGTGCGGCATTGTCTCTTCACCTCAAACTAGTCTCAAATGTCTTTAGAACTTGTAAATGACTTCTCCTGCTCAATAAAGAGCCGTGGGTACTCCATGAATGACGTTTTAGGTCCAAATGCAAGTGATTTGCTCTTTTTGACATTTATTTGCTCTTTTTTGACACTTTTTTGACACTTATTTGCTCTTTTTTCGACATTTATTTGCTCTTTTTGACATTTATTTGCACTTTCAACATTTTTCTGCACTTTGTTTTGCACTTTTGGACACATTTTTTTGCAACTTTTGGTAACTAAAAGGGTAAGATTATTTGCACTTTCTGCCCGTCCCTTTTTTTAACTATCGATGGAACTCGAAATCGAACTAGTTTGAGTGTTGCCAAATTGGTCCCTGTTCAGGTCTTTTCAAAAAGTTCAATACAACCTGCCATATGTTTATCGAATACATTTATACATATTAGAGCTGTGCATCGGATCCGAAAAGTCGGATCCGATCGGATTCGGATTCGTTCGGATTAACGCAAGAATTTTCGGATTCGGATTCGTTCGGCTTTTAGCACGAATTTTCGGATTCGGATTCGTTCGGATTCGCCAAAACCTGTCGGATTCGGATTCGGATTTGCGAAATATTTTTCGGATCCGACATAATCCGAAACCAATCCGAATTTTTCACTTTACTTTCTTATTTCAATTCACAATATTTTCATAATGAGACCTTTTTTGTTTGATGATTTTTTTTGAAATAATTTTTGAATTAATGTCTGATTGAGCTAAAAATTTTCGGATTTTTTTCGGATTATCACCAAATTTTCGGTTTTTTTTCGGATTTTGCGCCAAATTTTCGGATTCGGATACGTTCGGATTGGGCAGAAGATTTTCGGATTCGGATTCGTTCGGTTTAGGCAAAAATTTTCGGATTCGGATTCGTTTGGATTGAGTAGCAAATTTTCGGATTCGGATTCGTTCGGATTGAATGGAAGCTGTCGGATTCGGATTCGTTCGGATTGAGTAGCAAATTTTCGGATTCGCATTCGTTCGGATTGAATGGAAGCTGTCGGATTCGGATTCGGATTCGGATTAAAGAAATGAAGTTCGGATTGGATTTTGGGGACCTTTCGGATCCGATGCACAGCTCTAGTACATACATATATACATATACGTACATACATATGTACATACATACATGTATGTAATACATTTATTACATTACATATATTCATCATCAATGGATAAGTGTAATGGAATGAATTCAGCTATGGATTCTGGGGCCAAAATGACTAGGGATGGGTCAGAACTAGGTTCTAACATTTCATAGTTTTAGTCTGCTACAAGGGGAACAAATTCTTATTTGAATTGGTTGTCAAAATGAAGAAAACGAGTTGGGCTCACGAATTTTGATTAAATTTTAAGGAGGGTGAGTCTCGAATCCGACGCATCCCTAGCCATTTTGGCACCAGAATCCCCAGTTGAATTTGTTCGATCACACTTATCCATTGATGATGAATATATGTAATGTCAGCTTGTTCCACCAAATTAGCGCCTCTTGTGGTCAGATTGAGACATAGTTGCCAGCTAGTTAGTGGGTTTCATTGCCACATTTTACCAAACTTCAGCCTTAAAAGATTGAACGGATTGAAATCAGATCACTACTCAAACGGTCATAAGAAAATAGTGATATATAAAAAAAAAATTGATTTGAACCAAATGGTTGCGTTCATCTTTCTTTTAACACGGAGTTTGGACATCTCAGAGTGAGTGTTTTACTGTTCAGCTCAATCGAACTATGCTGTTAAAAGTTACTCACCTTTAACTTGTAACACAATTTCATTTTGCGTCTTCCCTTGAGGTAATTTCAAAGACGCACAACTTTTGACTGTCATGCGATTGAGCTGAAATTGGTAGACAAATTCCATTGTTTGGGGAAAAAACCTTCAAGTGAGAGATTTATAAATTGGCCCAGAACTTGATATATATTCCGAGAACAAGTGTTACACCAAGATGTTTGAATAGAGCCAGTACTTTGCAAGTAGGAATCGTTATAAATGTAACACGCTCTGCACCCCAAAAAATGAGTTCCTCTTCAGACAAAAGTTGAATTTAGTTTAACTTTAAGATAAATTAAAAAAATAACATTTTTTTCAAGCTCTAATCCGGGCCCTAATAGCAAAGCATTTGAAGTTTCTACCAAGAGTAGTTCCGGGATTCCAGGGAACGGTAAGAAATATGAGGTTGCGTGGATTCGAGCACTTGTCGATTTTTTATTTTTACTTTAGTCTGTGAAGACCTTTTACTCAAAGGGAAATATAAAAAATTCAAATCTTGTTCGATAGAGCAATTCTCTTGCTGAAAAAGGCATGCGGTTCGATTCTGTCCCCTGACCTTTCTCAACAAGAAGTTTCCTATCAAAATGGAACTTAGCATACTTCACTTTTTTCAATTTAGAAAGAATTAAAGAGTTTCTTTCAAAATCTGTTCATTGTCCCCATGGCAATGTTCAAAAATAACCTTGTAGTAACATTTAACAACTTGTACATTACTTTCTATGGATGTTCTGAATCAATACCATTTGTCAGAAATTGCGTTTTTTTTGTCATGGTGATGCTCTTTTCTAGAAATGGAGCGTGTGTAACATGGAAATTTGACTCGGGAAGAAAACTAATCCCCTTTGGAATGACCTTGAGAAAAATCATTCTCATTAAAAGGACAAAGTAGAGATTAACGATCTCTTCTTTTCCATTCAAATTCTTCCATAATGACTCGATCGACCAAATGCTTCCGGCAAACATTCACTAGAACAGTCTTTGTGCAGAGTGATCATGCCAAAAATTGAGCCTGTGGAAGAGCATGAAACTAGAAATTGTTGTAAGGATTTGGCTGCGTCTCCAAAAGACCGCTTTAATGAAGTTTACTGGATCGTCTTTTTGATAGGTAATCCATAATTCTTCTTTTCAAATATCTACCCTGAAGGTCCACTTTTTGTCATCGCAATTTTCTATATTATGTCACTAAACCTTAAAATGCGGGAAGAGTGATTTCTAATTGAAAAAGTTTCTTTTTCATTCTTTGTTAGATTGAATGATAACTATGACCCGGATGTGAGTAAAAACATCGTGCAATTTTCCATTTTCTTGCAAAAATCAGTAAAATAAATTATTCCAGGCTTTTTGAACAATATTCAGAGCTTGTGCAAAAATGCCCCTCGACCAAAAAGCGTGTAGGAATGCAGATTTCAATATAAAAAAAAAGAAGTTTAGTTTATTTGACTGATGCTAGTTTTATCTATTTACTTGCTATTTTTACATTTGCATTTGTCATGATTAAAAATCAAGACCTAATTTTTCTATCTAATAGAATGAGTTCGAAAAAACTCCCAGCAAAACAAGCCCGATTTTTTTTTTGAACTGACAGGACGAATGCAAAAAAGTTGAACGCAAAAAAGGAGACCGAAAGTTTTCTACCGTCACAAACGAGACATTTCTTCGCCACAAATCTCCACCCTTTCCTATATGAAGCAAGAGAGAAAAGTTGTTCCCCCATTATTTTTTGGGTCCAAAAATGCTCTTACGGGCTTGATATCTATAGGCAAAAAAAAATAGCAAAATATGAACTACATTTGGGTCAGAGCTTTGCCATGATTAGTCCCCTTATCCCTCAGGAAAGTTTACATCAATATCAGGCAATTTTGGGGTCACTTGGATACATTATTAATACCTTAAACCTACTGAAAATCATTGATACCTTTTGAACCAATTTTCATTTTGTCTCTTCATGGTTCTTTCAAAAGGTGAAAATGAACAAATTTGAAATCAAATTGCCGATGCTAAAAAATCAAATATAAATTTTACTAGAATGTTTAACGTATTTTCAAGTGAAAAATCCTTTCCATTAAAGGTGTTATAGCCATGATGCCATGGGATATGATGGTGACAGTCAACGGATATTGGGCTTACAAGTTCAGAAATACCAGTCTGGATGAGATTTTAGTGATTCCAATGAATGCGTCTAAACCGGGTTTAACCAAACGGCAGATCGAATTCGAATCCTACATATCAATTGCTTCCAGCATCCCAAGTGCTATTACTGTCATTTTACATGCTTTTGTGGGCAACCGCTTTACCATTCATTGGAGAGCTTTAGTATCCTTAGTAAGAACACGCTATTATTTCCTTTTGGTAGAAGTGTCCTTAATAGAAATCGTTCACTTTACAGATCGGGATGATTGCAACATTTTCCGGAATTATTATTTTGGCATATTTGGACAGTGATGATTGGGCAACGTCGTTCCTTATCAGCAACCTTACCTTAGCTGTGGTCATAAACATTTTTAGAGCACTTTTTAGAGCAACAAATAGGTGGGAAAATTAATGGGAAATTTTATTTATAGTTTAAAACCAGCTGACATTACGTTTCGATAGTGCAAATATGGGAAAATTTCCAGTTAAGTACATGGGATCTCTGGCCAATGGAATTTGTATGGGAGGCCTGATTCCAGTGTTGGTCAACATTTTCTTTTTGAGCCTGGATGTGGATATTCAGATGGCTGGATTCGCTTGCTTTTTGTTTTCATTTCTCACGGCCATTGTGGTTTTATTATTATTTCTTCGAATGGAGAGACTTCAGTTCTATCAATATTATTCTAAATTGGCACAGGAACCTGAAGGTTATCTTTTAGGATATTTGTAATGTAGAGCACCACTAACAGAGTAATTTTATGTATCTAAAGGGAGCTTAATCAGAAAACAACTACATCGCGAAGTTTTGATGCTTATCTTGCACCGAAGTTGGGTTTTCATCCTAACTGCGGTTTTCCAACAATTCACCACATCCTTGATATATCCTGCTGCTACTTCTCTTATTGCCCCGATTCAGCCAAATGGTTCGGAGTGGCATGAAAAATATTTCTCTCAAGTAAGTATTTAAAATTATCCCTTGATTTTAATTTTACAAGTCAATCAGACTATGAGCCCTATATTTCTAACAAATCTTCGTAAACAAACTTTTCAGCGTTGCCAAAATCGGGTATCATCATGCCAGTTTTAAAGGTCAATCGTATGTTAAATAGCGACCTAAATGCCTTACGATAGGAAGGCAATTCTTCCAAATAGGGTCCACGACCTTACCGGGGGGCGTCTTCACTCTTCATACAGCAAGAGCAGTGGAGATAAGAAAAAGAGCAAGGAAGTGCTTAGATTGGGGAATTGTTCAAGAGAATATGGTAGTGAAGGAGAAGTAGAAATAACCAAATGACACAAAAGTTTGAAACCATTAGAGACTCCTAAACATAAGTTGGTTTATAGAAGGTCATAGTTATGATCATCTCATTTTGGATTCTTTTTTCTGATTTGTTGGTTCTGATTGAAGAAGAAACAGACCAAAAGAAAAATGCGCGGGGGAGCTAGAAATAATAGCTCATATGTTTTGTCTGCACCAAAGCACGCTGCAAGCATGCTTCCATTATTGACTACAAGGGTATTTCAAGCCGGCTAGAGCATTTCAAATGAAATTTTGGTTTGAAAATCCATTACGAAGAAGTTGTTATTAATATGGCCTCGTTTTAAAAGCCTGATAACGTTAAAGAGACTCACAAAGAGTGGCAGTCAATTGATGAAGTATGCTTCAAGCGTGCATCTCTAAACACACAAAATATATGACCTAATGAATAATTTTAAATCTTAACAGCGACTTCACATTACAAGAACAAAATAAATTTGCGTAACCAAGAGCACTAAGATCATCTAAGGAACTAGTGGCACCGTCAAGGTCTTAAAATTAAGATCAAATACTTGAAAATCCAAGTACTGCCAAAGGTGTAGATGCACTGTCAGAGAGTATTTTGTGGATTTTTTCAAGTTTTAGACTTAACAAGAGGTTTTTCATTGTCAACCAGACTTGTGTCTATTATTTTCAAATTGTAATTAATCACGATTATAATTACATTGGATTCAAATGTAATCAAATACAATTACTTGATTTTGAATTTAAAATGTTCCAAAACAGTGATAAATGTGTGTTAATTCGTTAATTACTCGGTATTTAGACAGCAATTCTGCAAAGTGATTCTTTCGCGTCTCTTGGACGTTAAAATTTGTACTCATTTGTGTGATAGGCCATCTGCAAGCCTTTGCTTCGTAGATATGTCTGAAACAAATCACTCGCTCATTTTACTACTATGCTATGGGGTCAAGGAAGTTGGCCCCAGCGGAAAGAAAAAAAGTTGTCACAAATTGGGTCGAAAATTGAAATGTTTTGCGTACAAAGTATTTAAGGCAATATGGTACATCTCAAGTGTGAATTCTCTACACGGTGGTTAGCTGTGCTCTATGAAAGTGTTTGCCCAAATGCCAAGACTTCTAATTACGATTTTTGATGTCACAGTGTCATCATGAAGAAATCTTGTGAATAAATACATATTAAAAGTAGCTCAAGTAACCATATTAATTCACTTAAAACCATTAAAACCAATATATTTTCCCAAACCATATTAATAGATATTTAGAGGGTCCTTAGTTATAACTTGATACGAAATTTGATCAATATCTATTTAGCAGATTAATAACTATCATTACTTGAAGGCTTTAAAATGCATCGAATTATGCCATGAAACGCTCCGGCTGTATGTTGCAGCAATTGCCAAGAAAAATAATTTACATTTTCGATGTCGCAAAAATAAATGATAATTTTTCGTTTCCCTATGATTCTGTCTTGAACACTTTAAGTCAGTTTTAAGTTATATTATATATCAATCTTACAATCAAAACAGAATCATAGAGAAACGAAAAATTATCATTTATTTTTGCGACATCGAAAATGCAAATTATTTTTCTTGGCAATCGTTGCAAAATATAGCCGAAGCATTTCATGGCATAATTTGATGCATTTTAAAGTCTTCAAGTAATGATAGTTATTAATTTGCTCTATAGATATTGATCAAATTTCGTATCAACTCATAACTATAGACCCTCTAAATATCTATTAATAAAATCTATTAAAAATCGTAATTGGAAGCCTTGGCATTTAAGCAAACACTTTCATAGAGCACAGCTAACCACCGTGTGAACTAGAAGTATTTGTGATGTATTTCAAGTTGATGCAGGCTGTGCACCCACAATCTCTTTGAATATTTTTGCATGTTTTCACAATGGCAGGAATTACTAGTGATGTCATCATTTTTGGTGGGCAAAAAGAGGTCGGACTACTGATGTGTTTCGAGTTGGATTTTAGGCAGTTTTGCCAGTTTGGTTTTTAGGGTCAAAAAGTTGACCACTGCTAAACTTTTTAACAGGCAATAGATCTTATCTGCCATAAAATATAGCAGCACTGCCAACTCGAAATCCAGAAGTATAATACCGATGGAACTCGAAATCGAACTAGTTTGAGTGTTGCCAAATTGGTTCCTGTTTAGGTCTTTTCAAATAGTTCAATACAACCTGCCCTAATGAACAGTGAAATACTTCCGTGTCAAAAATGGCAGCACTCTCGGTTCGAAACACATCACTAGGTCGGAAGACGTGTGCTTCTGATGAGCGTGAAAGGCAGCTAAAATGATTGCAACAATTCCTTTCTCATCTGTACAACTTGAAGTTGGAATAGCAATTCTTGACATTTGTTTTTCAAAAAAAAATATTAAGAGGGTTCTTCCGAATTTTTGAAGTTGGCCAGAGGAGGTCGGTTCTTGGGGCAACTATTGTTTATTGTTTATTGTATCGGACAACTCAAGCACTCCCGAAGGTGCATAAAGAGGATATGTCTTTATAAGGATAAAAGAAATATTTGAATATGAGATGAGATGAGATGAAATGACACATAGTGAGCTCACAACTACATGTGTACTTAATACTCAAGGGTGGAAACCAATAGATCATAACTTATTATTTATTATAATTTTTTTTATTATTATTTTTTTATTTTTAAAATTAATTATAAATTTATTTATTATAATAATATAATAGATCTTAACTAAACCTAAAAACAAATAATTCGTATAATTGAAGGCTTCCAATTTCTCCATTTGTTTTTCAATTACTTTGCAATACTTCTCAACATAGATTAACCATGTCATTGCTCTTAAATGCAACATTTTTCGAAAATCTGACCCTTGAAAACTCAGACAATTTTTTAGCAAGCCTAGACTGCTAACGGCAGCACGTCTGTAATAAGATACGGTAATCTCCCCCATAGCTTCTATTTTTGCGCTTCTCCCTGTCCACTTTTTCCTTTGCTATTTTCGTGTCCATCAATGCGGTGTAGCAATCAAGAAATTGTCCATTTATCCGCTTGGCAAAAGAACAAGCATTTGTTAGTTCTTATGGAACCTGATTGGTTGAGCCTTGTTTCCCTAATATACTGGTTTCATTGAATTTCTTAGGACAAATTACAGAAATTCAGCTTATGGCCTGTCATTGTACTAAAGTGAGAGGCTTATTTCATTTTTCATTGTAGCAACTAGGCGCAAGTGGTATTCTGTTATAAATCCTTCGTGGAGTTACTAAAAACGGTTTGTTAAAAGAACTGTATACGATCCCATCTGACTATTAAACTCTCGGAAGTATAAACTTGTTTATAAATGTTTCCCCATCCGTTGCACTTCCCATAAGTTTGGAAGTGGCAGGTGTCATGATTGGCCCAATTTTATGGATAGACAAGAAGTGGGTAAAAAAGAAGTCAGAGGTAAAAGATACAATACGCACCGGCACATATTTTAGATGCCACAATTTCCCCATTCAACAAACATGCTGAGCAAGAACGTAACATGATTGAAAAGAGTTAAATTTATTGTTTACTACAAGAGCGCGAAAACAAACGAAAATGGCGCATGTGATGTTTTGTAACAGAATCTTTTATCATCTCTTCCTTGAATATCTTGATACTGGAATCCTCTCCTGATCACTTTAATTGTCCAAAGAAGGTGACTAATATGTCTCAAGGGTCGACATTAACATTTTTACAACGGTTCCTGTTATGTTAATGTCTTGAAAGATGAAAAACGACCGTGTTCTAGGGGATCCAAAGAGTTGCCCAAGACCTTCTTGTCGTTTACGAAGGAAAACCAAATGACCATTTGAATTCCAATTTTGCAATGGGTTTTTGTTAATTCTCTCGGATTCCTAGATTGACGACATTCAACCAAATTTCGAAGGAATTTGCTGCCAAACGCAACTTTGTTGTTTTCAATTTTCATAAATATCTCATTGCCTCGTAGCTGAAAATGGAACTAATTTCTTGATGACTAATCCTTTTTCCGTACTTCGAAAATTTTAGCACTAAAATCTGAATGGGATAGGTGGATAAGAGGAAGCGGAGAAGCAGAGAATCGGTTTCGCGGTTATGATCAAATGGAACAAAAATAGAAGCTTATGATTCAATGGCTCCACCCTCCATTGGGATTCCTTTGTTTTGTGTCCAGGGGGCTTGCTTCCCTCTTGATCGAACGTCGTCGCCATTGATAAACCAATAGATAGAAGTCTTTGGATTAGATTATGTTTGTTCAGAATCACGCAACCTTTAATGTTAGCGAGTGGATTAGTGTATTAAAATTCCAATGTTCTTTAACGTTTTTCTAGATAACTTGCTTTTTGACGTTCAATGTGTTCAACTCATTGGGAACAGCTTTGGCTGGATTGATTCAATGGCCAAATGGAACAAGCTCTAAGTCTTCAATAGCTCTGCTTCTTTGCAGTGCAGGCAGAACCGCTCTCATCCCGTTGATAATGCTCTCCAATCTCGCACCAAGGGATAGGGATCTCATGGTATGCCATTTTTTTTTGTTTTTCAGCTTCTGTAAATGACGGGTTGGCAATGACTGGGACCCAAGGTGATTATTGGTGGGCCCGGAGCCTTTAGGAATACCACCACATTTTTGTGCGCCCTTGATATCTCCTGCTAGGCTTTAGACTTAAAGTCTGAGCACCTAGTTTAATGGGTAAAGAAACTCATTGAAAAGAAACGTCAACTTGACCATAGCGACAAGTGGCTTTAACGTGAAGCTTCAAGAAAGTCCAACAAACTAAGAAGTACAAGAGAAAAAATGTAGCCAATAGGAGGAGCTTTTGACCGACAAAATAACAAAGTGATAGCTTGGACAGTGCTTATTTTGCAACATGATATCTGAATTGAACGTTATTGGCATGATTTACTTCACAATTGATCATAAAATCGAATTCCGTTGTACTTCCAACTTCCTGGGTTGATGGTGGTGACAACAACCTCAAACATTTGAAGCTTCAAAAAAGATTAACAACCTGACCAAGTTGACGTTTCTTTCCATTGAGCTTCTTTAGTTTACTGTATTTCACTTTTTGGGGGATGCAGACCCTGTGCTAAGGAATGGGTCGGGCAATATTTGCAGTATTGGGTTAGGTTCGGTTTGGTGAATTTTCGGATCGGTTCGGTTCGAAATCAAAATTTTGGATCAGGATCGGACCGGATTCGGCTCACATAAGGTCTTAAAAAAGGTTTTTCCAAGATGAGCGCTTGTTACCACGGTTTCTAGGATCAGTAACAATTTTTAAGACAAAAACTTATTTTATAAGGTTGCAAGTAGGGTTTGGTTAAACCTTCAGTTTCAATATTTTTCTTTTTTAAATTTGCACTCAACTCGACAAAAGTGGCAAAACCAGGCTATTTTCTGGCCTGAAAATGTCACTTTTTGACAGGAAAATGTCTCGTGTCATTTCAAGTTAAAAGATTAAAAAGCAGAACGCACTTGGCAAAACGCAAGTTTAGATTTTTTCTCTGCAGAGAAACTTCTTTTTCTGGGTTGAACTAGGTTCGAGAGAAGGAAAACAAACTATTTTCAAATTAAAAATTCATTTTAGTCTGATCAAAATTAAAGTGCTTTTTTTAAATCATGCCTGTTACCGTGACATTTTCTGTGACCTTTTTCTTATGAATGGACATTCCCTTGTATCCTTTTTGATTTGCCTTTTTTTCTGTGCCCGATTATCGTAGCATTTTACGTCCCCTTTTTACCCTATTATTTACTCATAACCCGCTTGCCGTTCTTCAAACCTTATATGGGTTAAACTTCCATGATTAACAAAACCTTTTTCATGGTTTCATGTTGTAACAACTATTCAATTTTTGTTCATACAGGTTTTAGTCAAATCTGATTGGGGCTTCACCGCGCTCATGGCCATGTTTGCTATGTCGGATGGTTATATTGGGAATATGGTGTTGATGTTTGGACCAAAGGTGAGCCATCCGGATCACCAAGAAATTATTGCCGGAATTTTGATTGCAACTCTAACCTCATCAATGACCATTGGTTCCATCTTCAGCAACGTTATTGTGAAAATGCTTTAAATCTATTTGGAACAAGCTCTATTATAAGATCAAAAACAAAAAGCACTCAAAAGTTTTCGCGAAGTGTAAAATCCAACATTATATGTCTATGCGAGCGATCCTTTGTGCTGGGCTTGGTTGCATCATGCAAATAAACTTCAGCTAGCTTTCTCTTGCTTTTTTTACCCATATTTTGGAAAAGACGTATATTATGATGCTCAATATTGGTGATATTTCAAATAATTACAAAGTCAAGTTAGAAAAAAACTCTAGGGATTTTCTTTTGCATTATAGGGCTCATTTGAACGAAGCATTTTAAAGAAAGTCAGCATCATTGTCACCTAGATGGCAGTCGCACAATGCAGAACACCCTCAACACTCCGTGTTTGGGTGCCCTCTCTTGTTCTTAAAATGAACAACTCACCCTCAGAGCAAGCCTTCTTCAGTTGAGCTTTAATCAAAGAGAAAAGTGGCAATCAATGCCATCTTGTGGTAGAAACGGTTGTTAGTGATTCTGTGAAACATTTGGTTTTAGTTCATGATCACTCCTTGATTTTTAAATTCTACAATGTCGTTAATGACCAATAATAGACTCGAAATATGAAGAGAACTCGTATTTAGGATCTCAGCTACAATTTTGGTAGTAAGTTTTAAGTAGAGGAAAGCCCTAAAATCTAGCTACTTTGCCCCTATATTGCCTCCATGTGGTGGACAGTGGTGATTTTTAAGGTTTGGGTTGCATTCTCTGTATCTTTTAGCAATAAAACCTGGAACCCAATATTTCGGATTCACTTGTGCTCAGTTGCCATCCCAGTTTTTAAAAGTGCTATGTTGATATTGAAATTGCTAAAATCTTCTGTTTTAGATGCAACAATAGGATATAAACTCATTTATTCTTATCACGACCATAAATTATTAGTCTCTTTGAATGATGATTCATGATCTTTACCCTGGTCAAGCTCTCCTACACCACGGGATAGGGTCAGCTGATGGCTGACAATCTTGCTCGTCAGCTGGCCTCTCTTTTTGAAACATCTACACCAGGGCAGAGACCACGGGATTACCCCTGGTGGTCTCTGCTTAGACCGCGGTTATCCCTTTGTCTCTGCCCTGGTGTAGATGTTTCAAAGAGAGAGGTCAGCTGACGAGCAAGATTGTCAGCAATCAGCTGACCCCTACAATACTACATAGTGAATCTTTTTGAGTTACTGCTATTCAGCAAAAATAAATCTTATTCCGGGCCCTAAAAATGAGCTTCCTTAGCAATTATCTAAACTCACCAACAACACAATCTCGTAAAGTAGACATAAAATCGACCTTGTTGCTTGCTCATCGTCCCGTTAAAATCCAAGAGGGGCGTCACCCCAACAATGATCATTGGAAACTGTTTTCAAAATTGAACGTCTCCCCGGGTCTCCCTCATCATCTCTCTATCCTTGACTTCCAGTCACTTTTCTCCCACTTTGAGAGGAGCACATTCATTGCCTACTAGAATTTGATCCATCACTTTGGACAATGAGGTCCTTCACACGTTCACACAAGGGGGAAAAAGAGGCATCTCAATTGAACATAGTCGCCCTTGAGAGGATGAATCAGTGCAAGCTGTTCCTGTTCCGATTCGACTAGAACCCCTCAAATTTATCAATTCAGTGTTTTTGTCGCTCAGAGTTATTGTAAATAATTGGATCATGTGTTGGGGCATCCCCGATCAGGAGTCATCCACGGACATGGATTTGACCTTAAGCAGACGACCAACAGGAACCAGACGAAGGCAATTGGAATGGTTGACCAACTTTGTCTTAGTAGTGGTCTCATTATTTGGTTGCTCTGTGGGTTGTGGTCTTCTGGGATTTTACAAGATACATTTACTCAGTTTTGTCTCCTTTGAGTTTTATGTTATTCCCTTGGTCCTGTTAGGTAAGCACGTTGATTATGAGTAAATACACGGCTAATATGCTATATTCATTAAGACCCTGTACGAGTTTGTAAGCATATTTTGAAATTTTGTTTTTTCCCAAACAAAATGTAGAAAACATGCAAAACAGGGTGTTTTATGCCCAAAAGACTTATCTACCAGCCCTAGTCATCAGCTTAACCAGTACCAGGAGTCGTTCCAGTGACAAAAGAAGAGAGTAAGAAAAAAGTACTTGCCAAGTCAGTTGTTGGACGGAACCAGACATCGCACTTTAGGTGCACTTTTTCTAAGAGATTGAATCTCCCAATCAAGCATATAATTCGTGGCATTGAAGGATTCTAAAAAAATCTTTCAAATTGTGAAATTCTCTCAATTTACAAAAAGGACTAAAAAACTAAAATTGTCCGTGATGCTTATTTTGAATGATGATATAAAACGTCTAATAAACTCTTTCGTACCTTGAGACTAACAATTGCAAATAAACCGATAATTTTCCACAATTTCCAACATTAATTTACATAAACCTCTATTATCTGGTATTAAACATTTGTTATATTATTTTATTGTGTCTTGGAGTGAAAAAGGTACCTAAGCTTTCCATTACTGACCAGTTCCGTAGTCTTACCGCTTATGTAGAGTCAAATCAACCGTTCTGAATAAGCAACTCAGTAAATAAGTTACAGGGACTAAAACACAACCTATACTCAGTTGTCGCATGGTTTTAAGAGGGTTAAACACATCTTAATTGTTCTGTCCTTTAAATTTCCTTTAGGTGGGGGATTGTTCACTCTCATGGTGTCAGTTGTTGGCCTTTTGGCCACTTCCAAACGAAGTCCTTGTCTCCTAGTTTTCTACGCTTTTTGCCTTTGTTTGGCGTTTTTGGTTTTGGCCGCAGGTGTTGTCTCTTCAGTTAGGATCATCTTCATAATCTATATGGGAATTGACCATGCCCTAGCATTGCCCTTGGTGAAGGAATATGGCACGGATCCACATGCAACTGAAATTTGGGATTCGTTACAAGGTAAGTTTGGGAGCATAGAATTGTGCTAGTGCATTGTAACAGCAGAGTACAATCATTAACTCTTGGTCCTTCTAGTTCTTTTTATGTGGTGGCAGCCCTGCAAAAGCTCCCTGAATTGATGTGTTGGTTTAAACAGTTATTCTTAAAATGGGGAGTGGGTGGTCTTTTAAAGTACTGTATGCTCCAAAGCATTTTAATTGTTTTCAAAAATAAAAAAAACTTGCAGTGACTAGTCCGGGACTAGTCATTTAATACAGTGCACTACATGACACTTTCTTGCTTACTTTTTGGTTCTAAAACAGAAAAGACGGCGCCATCCTACTTTAAATACTGATGTTAGATGACATACACCCTTCCTCAGAGGCTTAAATATCTAATTGGATCGAGATTACCTTTAATTTGCCGTTTCCTTGACAGTAGATTTGCGAAAACGATGGAGATCAAGTTATCTTGTATACTAACTACCTCATGATCCCTTGTAGAAACATATCGTTGTTGTGGCGCGGAGACCACTTTTGACTTGGGGTACATGGTTTGGCAAACCAACAAGCAACTTCAAGCTCACCATGCTGTCCCTGACAGCTGTTGTTTAAAACGTAAACCAGATTGTGGCTACGACATTTTCGTAAAACACGAATTGATCAAAATGTCGGAATATGTGAAAAAGATTCATGTACATGGTTGTATTCGAGCCATGGAATACGTCTTGAAGGTGAGTGTGGAAATATCAGATAGTTCGATCGGAGGATAACACTAAAGGCATGGTTCGATTCATCTATTTCAGGACCACGTGGCACCCATTCTATTTATTTTTGCTATCTCCGGCACGGTATTGGCTATTATAGAACTGCTTGGAGTAGTTTTGGCCTGTTGTTTGGCAAATGTAATTCTGGAAGAGAATCGGGAGAGTTTACGAACAGAGAGAGTTAGCACTTTGAGACGCATAAAGGCTGCAGAAGAGAACTTTGATATCTAAATAACTCTTTTGTGCCAATCAGTGTTTGAGTATAAAATAAAAATATGTTCCCCAATGGGTATATAATGATTAAATTTCAAATTTCTTCCTTAGAAGAGTATCACTACATAGCTAAGCGACATTTTTCTTGGATTGGAGCAGTTGTTATGAAATAAAAGATACCAAAAGGGTCGTGGACGTTTTAGAAATTGCCTCAAATAGGTACAAGATCTTCTTTGATCTTTTCCAATGAAGAATTTTAAACAAAACCCGTGTTTTTGTCACTTAGATGGAACTGCCTCTGGTTTAGCTGTAGTGCTTGGAGTGCCATCTCTTGTCCTCAAAATGAACGCCAAGTTCGGCGAGATTTTTTACCCTACTTTATGGTCACACACTATGATTTAACAAATCTAAAACACAACAGCATCGTAGCTGACCTCTAATTGACTCAAAGTATGAAGAGAAATTTCTTTCAAAAAACAAACCTGTGATGTAATTGTAATTACTAGGGACAGGAAGTTAAGACGAATAAAACTGTCAAATTAAACGAAAAAAGACGAATAGAATTGCCCGATTAGACGAAAAAGACGAATAAAAGTTGACCGATTAAACGAAAAAAGACGAGTAAAAGTACCCAAAAGACGGAAAGAAGAAAAAAAAATACTTGCAACTTGGAAAAAATCGAATCAATTTCCCAAAAACGCGAATGAAACTTTCTTGTAAGAAAGAAAAAAAAATTAAATGCCCGTCCAAACGAAAAACGACGTTTGCAGCTGCTCCCATAAAATAGACGTTATGTATGTCCCTATTGTTAAGGACCAATCTGTCTGAACTGATCTGATTGTCAAAAAGGGCGAAATCTAGAAGATTTAAAAAAGGAAGTACATAACGAACGAGAATTAGCCAGTAGTACCTATGTCAAATAAAAACCAAGAGTTAAAAATGCCTTTTTAAAGGAACGTTTTTAGTACAGCTATACTTAAAATCAGATTTGCAAATCCAATAATTGTTCTGATGGCCTTTTCAACCCAAGACTAATCTTTTCTTTCTGTGTCTGTCGAGCATTTGTGCGAGTACAAGTTAAGCCCTTGTTTTGCTTCCCTCTAGTGACGGATTTTTTAGCTTTTTGCCGTGTCTATTTGTGCCCTTTTGAAATAAATGGGAGAAATTACTTGTGATGTCAGATTTGGTTTACTGTGAAAAAGCGACCAAACCCCGAGATTTAAAACAGCGCTTTTGTCGTACACAAGGACATATAATGCAACAGTAAATTCTTCACTTAACTTCACTTGAGTATGGATGATAGATCTTTTTTTTGTTTTGACATTTGATTTTTGTCATTTGCAGGATTTGATCAGACTTTGTTTCGCCACACTTATTTTGGCGGGAAAAAAGTTCGGAAGACGTGTTTCTGATGAGCGTGAAAGTTAGACTAAACGAAGGTTTCAACCAAGTTGTAGCAACAATGCCTTTCTCATCTGCACAACTTGAAGTTGAAGTGGCAAATCTTGACATTTTCTAAAAAAAATAACTTTTTATTGCTTGTAACTAAAATTTTGGCAGATAAATTGAAGGGACTCTTCCGAACTTTTGAATCAGGAACGCCTGTCTTTGAATAAACAGATGGCCAGAAGAGCTATGTTCTTGTGGCAACTAAACATAAAAGGAAATCATTTGTTTAATTACCCATTTCCAATTACTTTTAGTGCTTTGTACTTACTCAACAAACTCTTCAACATACATAATCCATGTCATTGGTCTTAAATGCAACATTTTTCAAAAATCTGACCCTTGAACACTCAGGCAATTTTTGGCAAGCCTAGATTGCTAACGGCAGCAGGTGTGTAAATTGATACGGTAATCACTCCCATAACGAAAAAGGTATAAAACATATCTACACTTTCTTCCGCCACGAGCCTTCAGATGGTTCGATCTCATGGGAGTTAGTCCTCTCCGATTGACACAACTGTTGGTGATCCAATTACTTTATGAAGTAATGAATTAAATGAGTTAATGAAGCAACAGTAATTTGATAACAGACATTTGGAATCAGCCCACTGGTGGTACTGGTGCATGGTTTTGTAAGTACAGTAGTTCATGTCCTTGTTTGAACTAGAAAATTGTGAAGTAATGAGCCACTCATTGAATAAGTAAGGAATCAACTGTTATGTTCGGAAGGACGAGAATAAGGTACGATCTGTTCACTTCAGTAGCTCAAAGCTGATTACCGGTTTTATTCTCGTGTATACCAAAACCATGATAATTGCAGAGGTTCGATGTGATCCATGAGATAAGAACACAACATCTCCCCACCAAGTTTATCATACGAGAAAAACGAGTTTGATAAAATTCACAAAATGACATATTAAGAATAAAAAAGCAATCATCGCCATCAGTTATCCCACGTCATGACGCACTTAGATGAATGTGATATTTGGAGAAAATGTTACTCTCCTCATCCTTTTCCGAATTCGAACACTTCGACGCAACTGTGGAGGACCGTTTGCAATTTTCTCGTCAAATGGTTGGATGGCGGTGGCTTCATCGTCTGCGATATTGGGTGTGGGCCCCAAAGAAACATTTTCCCAAATGGTACTCCCCCGACGACGTAAAAAGATGCGATTTCTCCGGAAAGTCCCATCAGATGTTTCGATAATATACGAGCGGCCACCACGGCATATTTCTCGCACAATTCCACCATTTGTCCAGTTTTTTCTCACAGGATGTTGCAAGGCAACTAGATCTCCAACCATTAATGGTGGTAGAGAGTGGCCCTTTCTTTGATCCAAATCCCTTTCTCGGCTTTCTTGGCGTCTCTGGGCAAATTCACTTCGGTTATTCACGTTATCTCGAATATCTGGCAAAAAGCCACGTGGGGTTCTGTTGAAAAAACCAAAAAACGGACTAAACCCATCAGACCTTGGAGTCAGTCGCCATGCAAAAAGAGCCTCTTCGAAATTTTTCTTGTTGCCACTTATCTTCTGTAGTAAATTTTTCATTGATTTGACAGTGATCTCAGCCAAACCATTACTGCGGGCATTGTACGGAGAAGATGTTTCATGTCGGATGTTGTGACTCAAACAAAATTCTCCAAATTGCTGCCTGAACTGCGGGCCATTATCAGTTTTCAGAAAGTGAGGGAATCCATACTCAAAGAACCATCCACGTAACACTTCACAAATAGCCGATGTTGCAAGATTTTTGATCAATCGCACAAATGGATATCCACTTAATCTATCAACAAGTATAATGTAATGGTTCCCATTGAGTTCAAATAAATCCACTGACACTTTCTCCATTGGGAAACCCGCAATTTCAGGAAGAACAGGTTCCTTAGAAAGTGACGGGAGACAACTAAGACATGCTTCGCAACCGGCAACCCGTACTCGTACATCGTTTTGCATGCCTGGCCAGACATATAATTGTCTTGCCAATGCCGACGTTTTATTCATTCCCGAGTGAGAGGCGTGCAACAGATCCAGTATTCTGGTCCTTGCAGGTTTGGGAATTACGAGTCGAGTACCATGCAAGAGAATTCCATCCTCAACTCTGAGGCCATCATATA
>JAAGOF010000288.1:632445-643767 GCA_010645155.1 Tigriopus japonicus | reverse complement strand
GACGAGAATAAGGTACGATCTGTTCACTTCAGTAGCTCAAAGCTGATTACCGGTTTTATTCTCGTGTATACCAAAACCATGATAATTGCAGAGGTTCGATGTGATCCATGAGATAAGAACACAACATCAACCAACCCATTTTTTGTTGTTAGGAATCATGCAATTGGGTCACTTGGTGTTCTTAATATTAATTTAATCGAGGATTCAGCTGATCTGGTCGTTGATTTATTGTCACAGATGTACAGTACATTCAACAGTTAACAACTCTTTAGGGTGGAGAAGCAGCAAATGTGATTGTTGAAAATCTATTTGACAAGTGTACTTGGAGATGCAACAAAGGTAATAGTTGGTGATCCAGTTAGTGTTCCAGTTGGGGAACCACTGATAGGGTTTGTTGAAGATCCAGCTATTGACGTAATTGAGGATTCCCAAGTTATTGTGGTTGGCAATCGTGATAACGTGCTAGATGGGAAAACAATGGATGGTGTGATTGTAGGTCCAATCAACGTGACAGTTGGTGAACGAGCCGATGTTGGAGTGGGGGTTCCAAATATTGTTGGGGATATGTTTGGTGTGGTACTTGTTGACCCAGGTTCTGTCAAGGACACTGATGTTCCCATTGTGGAAGTAACGGGTCCACTGGAAGTCGCTCTTGAAGATTCCTCTATGGTGATAATTGGAGATGTACCTTTAGTCAAAGTAGGGGATTCCCCTATTGTAGAAGAAGGTGGTTCTGCAATGGTTGAAGATGGGGATCCACCCATGGTGGAAGATGGGGATCCACCCATGGTGGAAGATGGGGATCCACCCATAGTGGAAGATGGGGATCCACCCAAGGTGGAAGTTGGGGTAACACTTATGGTTGCAGTTGAGGATCCCCTAGTGGTTGAAGATAAGGTTCCACCAGCACTTGAAGTTTGGGATACAGGATTGGTTGAAGTTGGGGAATCCCCAGTATTTGAAGTTGGGGATTCACCAATGGTTGAAGTTGGGGATTCACCAATGGTTGAAGTTGGAGATTCACCAACGGTTGAATTTGTGGATTCACCAATTGTTACGGTGGTAGATCCACCAACGGTTAAAGTTACGGCCCCGCCAATGGTTGAAGTTGGAGAGCCCCTCATGGTTGAAGTAGGGGTCACACCTACTGTTAAAGTTGGGGAGACACCAATGGTTAAAGTTGGGGACCCACTAATTGTTGAAAGTTGGGACGTTCTTGAAACAGAACTTGGAGCTGACATTGTTGCAGAGAAACTTGGAGCTGCCGTTGATGAAGCAGCAATTGGGGTCAGAGTTGATGTAGAGGAACTTACAATTGAAATTGACGATGAGGTAATGAGAGTTGACGTTGTTAAAGAGGCACTTGGATTTGTAGTTATTGAAGGGGAACTTGAACTAGAAGATATTGACGAGGACCTTGGAGTTGACCTTGATGAAGAAAGGCTTGGAATCGAAGTTGATGAAATGGAACTCGGAGTTGACGATGTCGAAAAGGAACTTTGGATTAAAGCTATTGAGGAGGAACTTGGAGTTGAAGTTATTGAGGAGGAACTTGGGGTTGAAGTTATTGAAGAGGAACTTGGAGTTGAAGTTATTGAAGAGGAAATTGGAGTTAATGATGTTAATGTTGGACTTGGAGTTGACTTTGCTGATGGTGAAGTTGCAGTCGAAGTTGAGGAAAAGGAACTTGCAGTCGTTGTGGATGAAGAAAAACTTGGAGTCAAAGTGCGTGACAAAGAACTAAGAGATGGAGTTATTGAAGAGGAACTTGGAGTTGAAGTTATTGAAGAGGATCTTGAAGGTGAGATTGTTGAAGAGGAACTTGGAGTTGAAGTTATTGAAGAGGAACTTGGAGTTGAAGTGATTGCAGAGGAACTTGGAGTTGAAGGTATTGAAGAGGAACTTGGAGTTAATATTATTGAAGAGGAACTTGGAGTCGAAGTTATTGAAGAGGAACTTGGAGTTAATATTATTGAAGAGGAACTTGTAGTTAAAGTGATTGTAGAGGAACTTGGAGTAGATATTGTTGAAGAGGAACTTGGAGTTGACGTTTTTGAAGAGTAACTTGGAGTTGAAGTTATTGGAGAGGAACTTGGAGTTGAAGTTAATGAAGAGGAACTTGGAGTTGAAGTTATTGAAGAGGAACTTGGAGATGACATTGTTGAAGAGGAACTTGGAGTTGAAGTTATTGAAGAGGAACTTGGAGTTGAAGTGGTTGTAGAGGAACTTGGAGATGACATTGTTGAAGAGGATTTTGGAGTTGACGTTATTGAAGAGGAACTTGGAGTTGAAGTTATTGGAGAGGAACTTGGAGTTGAAGTTATTGAAGAGGAACTTGGAGTTGAAGTTATTGAAGAGGAACTTGGAGTCGAAGTTATTGAAGAGGAACTTGGAGTTAAAGTGATTGTAGAGGAACTTGGAGTAGATATTGTTGAAGAGGAACTTGGAGTTGACGTTTTTGAAGAGTAACTTGGAGTTGAAGTTATTGGAGCGGAACTTGGAGTTGAAGTTAATGAAGAGGAACTTGGAGTTGAAGTTATTGAAGAGGAACTTGGAGTTGAAGTTATTGAAGAGGAACTTGGAGTTGAAGTTATTGAAGAGGAACTTGGAGTTGACATTGTTGAAGAGGAACTTGGAGTTGACGTTATTGAAGAGGAACTTGGAGTTGAAGTTATTGGAGAGGAACTTGGAGTTGAAGTGAAAGTAGAGGAACTTGGAGTTGACATTGTTGAAAAGGAACTTGGAGTTGACGTTATTGAAGAGGAACTCTGAGTTGAAGTTATTGAAGAGGATCTTGGAGTCGAAGTTATTAAAGAGGAACTTGGAGTTGAAGTTATTGAAGAGGAACTTGGAGTTGAAGTTATTGAAGAGGAACTTGGAGTTGAAGTTATTGAAGAGGAACTTGGAGTTGAAGTTATTGAAGAGGAACTTGGAGTTGAAGTTATTGAAGAGGAACTTGGAGGTGACATTGTCGAGGAGGAACTTGGAGTTGACATTTTTGAAGAGGAACTTGGAGTTGAAGTTTTTGAAGAGGAACTTGGAGTTGAAGTTATTGAAGAGGAACTTGGAGTCGAAGTTATTGAAGAGGAACTTGGAGTTGAAGTTATTGAAGAGGAACTTGGAGTTGAAGTTATTGGAGAGGAACTTGGAGATGAAGTTATTGAAGAGGAACTTTGAGTTGAAGTTATTGTAGAGGAACTTGGAGTTGACATTGTTGAAGAGGAACTTGGAGTTGACGTTATTGAAGAGGAACTTGGAGTTGAAGTTATTGGAGAGGAACTTGGAGTTGAAGTTATTGAAGAGGAACTTGGAGTTGAAGTATTTGAAGAGGAACTTGGAGCTGACATTGTCGAAGAGGAACTTGGAGTTGAAGTTATTGAAGAGGAACTTGGAGTTGAAGTTTTTGAAGAAGAACTTGGAGTTGAGGTTATTGAAGAGGAACTTTGAGTTGAAGTTATTGAAGAGGAACTTGGAGTTGAAGTTATTGAAGAGGAACTTGGAGCTGACATTGTGGAAGAGGAACTTGGAGTCAAAGTTGATGAAAAAAATGTTGGAGTTGATTTTTGTGAAGAGAACGTTTGAAAGGATGTTGCAATGGATCTGATTGTAGAAGTCCTTCGGGTTACATCTGTTGCACTGCTTCCAAAGGTTGGAAAGCTTATAATCAATGTGGAGCTTGTGGAAGAAGAATATTGTTTAAAAGTTGATGAAATTGAAGAGGCGCTTACTGTAGAAATCGTGGAAGAAATGGACGATAAATTTGACATTGAAGATGAACTTGATAATGATGATGAGCTTGATATTGAAGATGAACTTGATATTGAAGATGAACTTCTTTTTGACGATGAACTTATTGAAGTTGAGTTTAGAGTCAATGAAGAGGTACTTGGAGTTGGAGTTTCTGAAGAGGAACTCAGAGTTGAAGTTATTGAAGAGGAACCCGGAGTTGAAGATGTTAAAGAGGAAATTGGAGTCGAAGTTGATGGAGAGAAACTTGGATTAGGAGTTGATGAAAAGAAATTTTGAGTTGATGTTATTGAAGAGGAACTTGGGGAAGACGTTGTTGATGAGGAACTCGAACTGGACGTTGATGATGGTGTACTCGGACTTGACGTTGTTGAAGAAGAAATTGAAGTGGAAGTTATTGAAGAAGAACTTGTAGTTAAAGTTATTGATGACATACTTGAACTGGGAGTCGAAGTAATAGAAGGGGAATTAGGAGTTAAAGTAATAGAAGAGGAATTTGGTGTTAAAGTAATAGAAGAGGAACTAGGAGTGAAAGTAGTTGAAGAGAAGCTAGGAGCTAAAGTAAAAGAAGACGAGCTAGAAGTTGAAGTAGGAGAGGAGGAATTAAGATTTGAAGTAATAGGAGAGGAGCTAAGAGTTGAAGTAATAGAGGAGGAACTAAGGTTTGATGTAATAGAAGAGGAACTTGTTGAAGTTTTTGAAATGGAACTGGGGCTTGAAGTTGATGAAGAGGAACTTGTAGTTGAAGTTCTGAAATAAGAACTTGGCGTTGACGACGTAGAGGTATTGCTTTGAAATGAAGGAGATAAAGAGGAACTTTTAGAACTATTGGTAGCTTCAGTTGTTGTAACAGTGCTTGAAGAAATTCCAACCGAAACGGGGACCCGACAGAAGCAAATGTCGTTATTCTTTAGGAATTCCTGAACGAAGTGTCCGGGGGCCTATTTGAAAATTTTAAGTTGAGCAACTTTAATTATTTTCTTTGCCAGTTGGGTCCTTACCGTGTGGATTCGGAATAGTTTAAGTGCCTCTTGGTCCTGCATGGAAAGTTGGGGTTTGACCGAAGGCCATTCCATAATGAAAAGCACAATTAACCAATGAATTTTGGGACTCATGATTGGAGTGACTGCTTGAAGAAATTACCTGCTAATCAATTTATGAATAATCAACAAGTGTTTGTTTTAAATGATATTGCAAACTCACGTCCTTCATAAATATTAAAATTGCAACGTTTCATGGAACGCGATTTTTTTAATTAAAATGGACGACACATTTGCCCTTGCAAGTGACAAGATGTTTAAGAAGTATAGTATCGGATCATCTCTTATTAGATCCGGTATAATACATCCGTAGTATCAAGAACTTTGGATGGGGAGCAAAAATGAGCAAAATTTGCGACCATGTGACTTTTTTATATCTTTTTGACCTTCCTTTTTTTGCATGAACAGCTTTTTATTTAAAAGATAACTCAAAACTTTCGGGCCTCATTTATACGCAATTACGAGGTTCACGAAGTCAAAAACCGGATTGGTCAATACTAAGACAGTTAAGTCAATCAGTCAAAAATCAGCTTCATCGAATTTTGGGTTATCCAATTTTTCTGATGGGAACAATCAATTGAGTTCTATTAATACTAGAGGGAGTGTAAGCCTAAAAATGTGTCTCTGGTCGCCAACTGTTGAGCGGACAAAAATGCGGGAATATTTGAAATGTGTGACCAGGAAAATGTCAGCCATGTGATTGATGAATCAAAGGTGGAATTTGTAATGTTTTTGAATTATTTTTTGTTATAGGGCAATTGAAGTGTGGCTTTGTTGTGCCTTTTCATGGAGCAAGAGCGTCGACATCTGCCACCGCTAGCTCGCACTGTGCATGCACTTGAAAAGAGACAAAATTCAGCATTTCTCAAGCAAATGTGCCAAACTTGAAACATAATTTCCTATTTGATGTAGCTAAACTATCATTACATTGCTAGAACAAGTCAATGCAACATATTTTGCACAATTTCTTGAATTATGCCAAGTTTTGTCTCTTTGGAAATGCATGTACAGTGCGAGTTGGTCGTCACACTTGTCGACGCTCTTGCTCCATTAAAAGGCACAACAAAGCCACACTTCAATTGCCCTTTTAATAGTGGTCACTTTCTTGCAAGAACCGAAGACGTCACTGGGTGACCATGCCTTGGATTTGAACATTAAAACTAGGAACTTTTTGCCAATACATTGAATAAGTCAGTGGTAGGAAGCACAAAAATTTAAGCTTTTGCGTAATTTAGGTTTAATCAAAGACATAAATGGACAAAAAAATAACTTGTGGCTTCAAGAACGAGTTTGAAAAAGTTGGGCTTGATTCGCATGTTTGGTCACACTAGCTGTCCGCTCAACAGTTGTGATGGCGACATTTTCCTCATAAATTCAATGCATTTTGCCCCGCTTGCCAAATCAGCCTGACTTAAGCTTGCACATTATCCAGTGATTAATGAATGATCTAAGGAACAATCCAATCATCAGTCATATCCAAACACCTTTTATCACAGATCAAAAAAAGGGACAAACTTTGGGCTAAATATAGGATGTCTAATAGTCCTGATCATAAAAGCGACCATGCACACTTTGCTAAACTTGTGAAGGCTGGTGTTCGAAAAGCCAAAGAGCACTATGAAGTGAGAATTGCTGAGACTAAAAACCTCAGGTCGTTTTACGGTTACTTTAAAAAGCTTGGTAGATCCCATATTGGGCCGATACAAAATGATAAAGGGATCTTGGTTTATGATGACAAATGTAAGGCCGAAATATTTAACCAGTATTTCTCATCGGTGTTCACGCCCCGCTCTCCTCCTGAGGGTGGTGAGGCTCAAGCAGATTTGGGGAAAGACAATCTGAACTTGGTAATTGATGTCCAAAAACTCTGAAAAGAAATTCATGGACTAAAATGTTCTACAACACCAGGACCCGATGGCATATCTTCCAGTCTTCTGAAGAGACTTGGAAAATCGGTGGCCTATGCTCTGTCACTTATTTTCGCTCGGTCATTGTCGTCTGGCGAGGTTCCCTGTGATTAGTGATGTGTAGAGTGAGTAGAAAAATTTAATTAAATCGTAAATTTTCTTTAATTTTTTTGCCCCTTTTTGGTCCAATTTTAATTTTTTTGCCCCTTTTTGGTCCAATTTTAATTTTTTTGGCCCTTTTCGTGGGCCATTTTTTGGTCACCTCAAGTCATAATTGGCGCCAAAAGACAGGTGCTAACACATCCAGCCTGACCAATTTTAGCTCTTTAGGGCTAAATTTAGCTCTTCTTCCTGATATTTTGGAAATTTGGCACCAAATTTGAGCATTTAGCTCTTTTGGCTCTTTTAGCTCCTTTTGAAATATTTGGCCATTTTTTAGCTCTTTTTCTGAGAATTTTAGGGATTTTTGGTTCCTTTTTACAATTTTTTGAAGTTGCCAGACTTTCTACCTCAACAAAATGAGGCTTGTTTAAAAATGGTCATTCTTTTTACAAATACGTAAGATTTTCAGGACTATCGACTCCAAACTATGGCTCTTCCTGCTGAAGCAAAAAAATAGCAGCTTTTGGATAGTTTTGATCTCCATTAACGTGGTGGTACCGACTAAAACCTTGACTTAGTTTACTCTTTGATTTAACTACTCTACTGTAACTGACAAAAGGTTCATTTGATGTGGTTGAAATTTAGCTTGTGAGCTTTGAATTACGGGCAAAACAATGGGTTAAATTTGATTTTTCTCTGGTCGGTCCCAAAATGAAAAACGGCTTTTGCCAATAACCGAGGCATAAAGGTCTTTCATTATCCACAGATCACTATCTTCTGTGCCATATCGTTGCTCTATCTATAACATTCAAAAAGCCAACATCACTTTGCAGAACAACCTTGTTCCTTTTCTTCTTGGCCGTTTTTAATACAGTAAGAAAAAAAAACTACAAAAAGCAATTTTTCCATGTTTTAAATACACTGCCAATTATTTGCGGGGTGAGGCATGGCGTAGTGCGTACTGCGTCGGTTTGTCGTGCAGATGGCTGGGGTTCGATCCCGGCTGACTGCCACCCTCAAAACTCAACTCTTCGGAGTCAAATTTAGCATTTGAACCGTCTTTCAAATGCAACACACAAATTTCCAAACTCAACTCTTCGGAGTCAAAATTTAGCATTTGAACTGTCTTTCAATGCCAAATACTAGGCAAGCCCCGGTTCGATCCCGGGCTTGCCGAGTCCTAGTGACCTGTGGTATTAAGTTACATGCAGAAGTCACGGCCCTTGACGGCTTAAATGGGCGAACCTGGGGTCATTTCCGAGGGTGAGGTAAAAATTAATGCTTGCTTGTTAGCTTGTCCAAGTGGAGCGGCAATATCCCCATATGGCGGACAGCCTCTATCAGATCGCAGCTGCGAAGCTGCGTTCTGACTCCTCAACAAACAAACAAACACTGCCAATTACGTAAGGCCCAAAACTATGATCTTATTAGTGTTTTAAATTAGCTCTTTTTTACCTCTTTTCCAAAAAAAATAGCTCTTTTGGCTCGAAAATTTGCCCCTAAACTTAGATATTTAGCTCTTTTTGATCTTAAACAGTTGGACACGCTGAACACACCTGTCTTCAGTTCAAATTTCTTCTATGCCAAAAAATAAAGCCTTAATATTTAGCCAGAAATAACTAAATGTGCTGAGTTGTAGCTGAATTACAAAGAATGATTACCAGAATGACTAAAGGCATCTTTAAATTCAATATTACCATTTTTGATACGGTTGGGGAATAATTTTTTTTCAATTTTTTTGGCCTTTTTGGAGTAAATTAAATTTATTTATTTTGTTAAATAAATTGTTAAAACGCCTATTTTGGGCAATTTTTACCTAAAACTAAGTTTTCAACCTAATATTAACTTTGTTCTTGCCTTTTTGGGGCAAATTTTACCTGAAACTATGTTTTCAAGGTAATATTGACTTTTTTTCTTATCCTAAAGTCATTTGCACAATAAGGTTCTTTACCCCAGTGTCTTTAAAAAACACAGGAACAAAGGAAGAACATCCCATCAACATGTCAAATTAGCGAAACCAGTTGGTTTTAGGCAGAAATTGCCAAAAGTTGTTTGAAATACTGCCAATTATGTGCGCTCTCTGCCATTTTTGAGGCCACATTCTGTCACTTTTGAGCGAAAATTTTCTCGTTTGCAATCATTTCGTCTCGTTTTTTAGGGCGCAAATTTTCGATCTCTTTTTTAAACCGAAAATTTTTGATCTTGCTTTTAAGTCGAAAATTTCCGAGCTCGTTTTTAGGTTGAAAATATCCGATCTCGTTTTTAGGTCAAATATTTCCGAGCTCCTTTTTTAGGTCGACAATTTTCGATCTCGGTTTTTTGGTGTTTTTTTTGCCATTTTCTGCCACTTTCCTCCCCCACTGCCAAACAAAAAATTTTCACTGCCTTTGTCTCTGCTAGTGCTTTTACTCTTGCAAAGAGTAAAGCGTTGTAGAGCAATAACTAAAAGGCTAAGTTTGGCCTGTAAAGCCTTTGAAAAAGGTGAAATCTATTCAGCCTAAAACACCTAAACGTAATTTTGGGCAACCTAATTATGTCATAATTTGCCCAAAAAATTAACCTAAAACATTCAGCCCTACTCAAACAGAATTTATACTTTGCTCATGTATGAGCAAACACAAATTTGAGTTTTATTTCCAACTAGCTTGGTTGAGAGTCAGCTGTTTCAAGCTCGAGATCCACCAATATTCAGATGGGAGCATCTACTGTATCTGATGATATGTTAACATTTTTGGACTCTGGATAATTAGGAAGTTCCAAAGGTACCTAAACCATTTCTGTCCGTCCGAGCAAAATGAAGGTTTCGAGTAACACCCACTAAAAACGTATTTTTGAGGGTGTCAAGGGAAAAAAATTAAAAGAAAAATCGTTGCTATAACGTGTTTAAAATCTCTTTCAAAACAAGCTTTTTCAAAATACTTTCAAAACACCAACCAACTGCGCCATGAACATCTCCTTTTTTCGATTTTTGGTTCGGCTTCGGTTGTATCCTAATTCAAATGTTAAAAAAAAATTAAAAACGTGGAAAAAAATAACAATAGAAAATAAAAGTTTCGGTTTTGGTTATATTCTCCTTCTAACTTTGATTTTTTGGGGGGACAAGTACAATCAAGAGCTGGGGCCTATGTTACGAAACTTCGGTCACTTGTAAATTTTGTGCGAGACCATAGACTATTCTTTTATAGACTGGATGGTGTTCAGCTACGTTATGCAATATTTTTAAGAGCCAACACAAAGTCTTCGAAATTTTCGGCGCGAGGTAGAATGAGGAGATGCCTTGCATCATAAATGCTACTTTAAGTATACTTAGTTAGACAGTTTGGGTCGCTATTCAATACACTTAAATTTCATCTAATCTATGTTAAAAAATATCAATGTTTTGTTGTAAATCATTGACTTCTAGTTCTAAGCGGAGATTCACATTCAGCTTGTGTTCAAGAAACGTCAGGACTGCCACTTACCATCAAATGTCTAGCTTTTGCTTCGATTCCCTCTTTCTCTTAACAAATCATGATTTTGGCACCCCTGGCGAGCGATCATCCGAGACAGAACTCGCGCATGTCCATCATGATCAGAAAACTTAAGGCCGCAAATGTTCGTGTGTGCATCGTACTGATGGGTTTCGAGTTGGATTTTTGGCCGAGTTTTGCCAGTTTGGATTTTTAGGTCAAAAAGTTGACCCCCAACTAATCTTCTCAAATAGAGACGTCATAAAATATGGCAGCACTGCCAACTCGAAATCCAAAAGTAAAGCTACTGATGGAACTCGAAATCGAACTAGTTCGAGTGTTGCCAAATTGGTCCCTGTTTAGGTCTTTTTGAAAACGTTCAATACAACCTGCCCTAATCAACAATGATAAACTTCCGAGTAAAAAATGGCAGCACTCCCGGTTCGAAACCCATCACTAGTGCATCGAGATGACTTGCGACTGCCTCCTACTAGTATGTCCAGTCGGACACCAAAATTACGCACCTCCTTGACTAGTAAATTTTTGGCGAGTCGGACACTCGTAATTTCTCTGAATCCGCACAAATTGTGCGGAGGTTAAGATTGCCAGTCAAGTCTTGAAAATCATTAAAGGCCCCATTGAGTCGATTTTCACTAAAATTTAAAAATCAGCCTTATATTTGCAACTAATAAGGCTAATTATTGCAGAAAATGATTAAAATTGAGTATGAAGCACTTGAAATTATGCAACAAACAATGGCATCCCTATTCTTTTAGTCAATGTTTTGTCACAGAATATACGAGTGTCCAGTCGGACCTCTATCTTTCGTAACACAGGCCCCAGGACTTGAATTAATGAAGTGCAGTCAAAACAACCATCACCTACAAAACCTCAACAGCTTTAAATGGATGAAAACTGCGCAGGGTTTGCCTTTTTTAAAAGAAGTCATTTTTCCAGTCACGCTCCAACCCGAATAATAACTATGTTCTTCGGTGGCCATCTCTTTCCCCCAACAGTGATCTCCCCCTGTAGGTTTGCACCAGGTGATCTCCGCCAAGGTAAACTCCCCCAGCACTT
>JAAGOF010000288.1:439327-627386 GCA_010645155.1 Tigriopus japonicus | reverse complement strand
CTTGGACTGGAAGATGTGGAACTTGGACTGGAAGTTGTGGAACTTGGACTCAAGGATGTGGAACTTGGGCTTGAAGATGATGAAGTGGAACTAAAAGGTGTAGAACTTGGACTTGAAGATGTCGAACTTGGGGTTGAAGATGTGGAACTAGATGTAAAAGACGTTGATTCTGGCGTTGATGATGTGGAACTTGAGGTTGAAGATGTGGAACTTGGGGATGAATATGTGAAACTTGAGCTCAAAGGTGTAGAACTTGGACTCGAAGAGATAGAACTTGGACTCGAAGATATAGAACTTGGACTCGATGATGTGGAACTTGGACTTGAGGAGGTGGAAGTTGGGGTTGAAGATGTGAAACTTGGACTCAAAGTTGTGGAACTTGAGGTTGAAGATGAGGAACTTGGACTGGAAGATGTTGAACTTAGACTCGAAGTTGTGGAACTTGAACGCGAGGATGTAAAGCTTGGACTCGAAAATGTGGAACCTAGGGTTGAAGTTGGACTGAAGGATGTGGAACTTGGACTCGAGGATGTGGAACTTGGGGTTGAAGATATGGAACTTGAGCTCGAGGATGTGGAACTTGGGCTCAATAATGTCGAAATTTGAGTTGAAAATGTAGAACTTGGGGTTGAAGATGTTGAACTTGATGTAGAAGACGTTGATTCTGGCGTTGATGATGTGGAACTTGGGGTTGAAGATGTGGAACTTGAAGAGTAACTAGGAGTTGTTTGAATTGCAGAAGAACTTGAAAGCGAGGTTGTTGAAAAAGAACTTTGACTTGTGCTAGAAAAAGATGGCGTAGAAACTGGAATTCGGCAGAAACAAACTTCATCTTGCGTGATTTGCTTCTGCACAATATATCCCGGGGCCTATTTGACCATAAAACGGGTCAAAAAACGTCTTATTATGCAGTTATATTGATTAGTTGCAGCGACTTTCTTACCGTTTGGTCTCGGAATAGTTCAAGAGATTCCTTGTTTAGGCGAGAGAGTTGGCTGATGACCAGAGGCCATTTTAATGCAAGAAGCCCAATCACCAGTTGTAAATGGAAACTCATGACGGATGTGAATGTTGGCAAATTTTACTCTTTATCAATATATTACTTATTGACAAGTGTGAATATGGAAAAATGTCGCATACTCATGGTTCTAAATTGCCCAATTAGCAACGTTTCATGGAGCACCTTCTTAGACAGGTTTTTTTAGCCAACCTTGATTTTTAAGAGCTTGAGGATGTTGAAGTAGCATATTCAATTGCTCGTTTTAGAACTAGTGATTAGGACTCGGTCAATTAATTATTGAAGCTTTAAAATGAGGTTTTAGCACCATGCTGAAAGTAACAATCAATGGATTACTGAGGCCCAGTTTTGTGATAACTTTTTTTCTTTCCACTGGGACCAACTTCCATTTCCCCATAGTAGATAATTAAGTGCTTTATTAGCTTATCATCCCTTTGTCCCCATTAATTAAATGTGAACCATCTGGAACCAAGGTTGACTGGAATCCTACCCTAATGTAAGTTGTTCCAAAACCGCGATAAATGTGTGTTAATTTGTTAGTTACTCAGTATTTTGACAACAATTCTTCAAAATGATTTTTTTCAAATGTATCTGTCTCTTCGACGTTATATTTTTTTTGCTTATTTGTGTGAAAGGTTATCTGCAAGCCTTCGTAGATATGTTTGAAACAAATCACTCGCTCATTTTACTACTATCGAGGCAAAGAAGTTGGCTAGAGGGGAAAGAAAAAAAAGTTGTCACAAACCTGGGCCTGAGTAATCCATTTGTACCTCATAACTACGTGCCTAGAGATACCTTTCAAAATTGAAGTCTTTAGCAATGTGTCCCCATATTGCATTGTTTGAAATGTTTATAAATGACTGAATATTGATGCCAATTATTCCTTGATAACTGTGCTCCAAAACAATGCAATTGTTTTTTCATCAAGAAACCTACACATAAAAGTGTCAAGTGCCTCATGAGTAAATTTTAGGATGTCAATACCCAAGATTGGCAGTGTCGGTTGTTTTATGTTCCCAAGTAACAGACTCACTCTCTGCTATGCTCCTTTATTAGCCGTTGATAGGCCGTTTAAATTTTCTGTGACTTTTTTCTGAACTCGAATGTTTAGACCAACTTCATTTCCAAAAGAAAATGTACAAGGCTTATTGGAGCAAACCTGCCGAATTTTCAGATGTTTTTTTATTTAGGAAAAGCATGGATTTGTTGGGTAGTACCTCAATTTCCAAATTTAACAATCTAAATTTTCATTTGTCACTCCCCATAGTGTTTTGATTCCGTTGGTTGGTACGGCAACTTTAAAGGTGAATTTCAAGAGCCCTTTTTACGTACTCAATTATGAATTGTTGAAGATTTGAGTTGCGACTCAGGGCAGTTTCTGGTTTTAAACTTTAACCACTTCCATTTACCTGGAACCTAAACCTTTGTTGCAGGCACATTCTCAATGTTTTCAACATAAGCCTACATCTTTCTGGGCGTATGACCATAGCTAAATGAATACTTTTGAATTGAAAAGAATTTTGAGTTGAACAAAGTTCAATTTCAAAATGCTTTCTTACTTTCCTTCATATATTCATGTGTTTTATGTAGAAGTGGAGGAACGATCATGTGTGGAAAGTCTTGGTTAGTCTCAAACTCCTCATTCTGATGGCAGGCTTGGCTAATGAACTGGATTGTGAATATGGAGGATTTCTACCCAAGTTTAAATATACTAAAATAGTTAAAGTAAAAAAAATAGTTTAAATAGTATAGTTATAGTTAATAGATGGCGAGGAAGGTAGGGCAAGTAAAGAGAAAGTCTCGTGTGCTTTGCGCATAGTATTTGCCCCCTCTTTCATACCATCTTGGAATTTCATCCACCTTGGATGTCATCAGGTCTTTTGAAATCCTTAGATCAATTATTAATCACTAGATAGCGTGCAAGCTGTAGTCAGGCTGATTGGGCAAGCGGGGCGAAATGCGTTGAATTTATGAGGAAAATGTCGCCCTCTCAACTGTTGAGCGGACAGTTAGTGTGACCAAACATGCGAATCAAGAACAACTTTTTCAAACTCGTTCTTGAATCCACAAGTTATTTTTTGCCCATTTCCGTATTGGATCAACCCAACATAACGAAAAAGCTTAAATTTGTGTTCTTCCTACCAATGACTGATTCAAGGTATTGGCAAAAAGTTCCTAGTTTTAATGTTCAAATCCAAGGTATGGTCACCTAGTGACGTCTTGCGGTCTTTCAAGAGAGTGCCCACTAGCAATAACAAAAAGTGACCCAAAAACATTACTCAATTCCACATTTGGTACATCAATTGCATGGTTGACATTTGACTGGTCACACATTTCAAATGTTCCCGCACTTTTGTCCGCTCAACAATTGGCGACCGGAGACACATATTTAGGCTCAAACTCCCTCTAGTATTTAATAGATCTCAATGTTGAAATCTCGAAAATTTGACTTATTTTACATAAGTCTTGTATGTCTAAGGTCCACAGATGGTTAATCTAACATTTGGTTCAACTTTGAATGTCAGAAAAGCAATTAACCTTCCAAAGTTTAAAAAACTTTGAGCGTTTTCTCAATTTATAGCTCTATTTCAAAAACGGGAGTCTAGGAATTTAGATACAACTTCAATGAATTAGTGCGGTCGGACAAATTCAACTAGGGATTCTTGTGGCCAAATAACTAGAGGTGGTTCAGATCTCGGGCTTTGTCGTTCACAGGTTTGAATTTTGTTTCACGAGAGAAAAGTTCTTTTGTAGCTAGATCCCAGGTTGTTGAACGAACAAAATTTTTAATCAAGCTTGGGAATATTTAACAATCTTTTTTGAATTTTGTTGAAGAGCTAGTTGTGGAGTACGGAGATGTCCTTCAGCTAGTCTTGGCTCCGACCCTTCCCTAGCCATTTGGCCTTAAGAATCCCTAGCTGAATTCGTCTGAACGAACTAATCCATTCAATTGAAAGGCCATATTGATCAAGAAACTCGAAATGAATTCATTAATCAACAATCTTATTAACCCTATCCACGTGCTAACAACATTTTTTTCTTTTAAATTTCCCCCCCTTTACACCCTCAAAATACGTTTTTGGTGGGCGTTACTCAAAACCTTCAACTTGCTTGGACAGAAATGGTTTGGGTAACATTGACACGATTTAATTACGCCCAATTCAAAAATGATACTTAACTATGGGAATGATTACCGTATCAATTTAGAGACCTGCTGCCGCTAGCAGTCCAGGCTTGCCAAAAACATGTCTCAGTTTTTAAGGGTCAGATTTTCGAAAAATGTAGCATTTAAGACCAATGGCATGGATTATGTATGTTGAATAGTTTGCATAGTAAGTACAATACACTAGAAGAATTTGGAAACGTGCAAACAAACAAAATATTTCCTTTTATGTCCACAAGAACATGTCTCTTCCATCCATCTGTTTATTCCAAGACAGGCGCTCCTGATTCAAAAGTTCGGAAGAGCCCCTTCAATTTATGTAACAGAATTTAGATACAAGCAATAAAAAATACTTATTTTTCGGAAAATGTCAATATTTGCCACTCCAACTTCAAGTTGTGCAGATGAGAAAGGAATTGTTGCAACAACTTGGTTTACATCTTCGTCCAATCTAATTTTCACGCTCCTCAGAAACACACGTCTTCCGAACTTTTTTCTCGCCAAAATAAGTGTGGCGAAATCTAACAAAATGCTGCAAAAGACAAAAATCGAATGTTAAAACCAAAAGATCTATCATCCATACTTATGTGAAGTGAAGTGAAGAATATACTATTGCATTTTATGTCCTTACGTAAAACGTTAAACATTTGAACGTACAATTATGCAATGATAAATAGCACTACTTTAAATCTCGGGGTTTGGTTATTTTATCATACTATACCAAATCTGACATCACAAGTAATTACTCACATTTGCCGAAAAATGCCTGCATCCGGATATTGGAGGAACTCTGGCTTGTAACACCAGACTCTCAACCAAACAATACGGAAGCATCATGAACCGTTGGGAAGCAGCAGCATGTTTGCGTTCCCTTGAAAAAAACATTAATCAAAGGTCCCAAACAAAACGGTCTCAAATAAATAGGTCACAGTAAAAAGGTCACAGGGTAAAACGGTCACGGTAAAACGGTCACACGGTAAAAAGGTCATGGTAGAAAGGTCACACGTTAAAACGGTCACAAGGTACAACAGTCATGGTAGAAAGGTCACGCGGTAAAACGGTCAGAAGGTAAAACGGTCATGGTAGAAAGGTCACACGGTAAAAAGGTCACGGCAAAAAGATACATTTTTATTGAGTATTAGTATGTTACACTTGGAATATCTTTGAAGTCCATTGGCATATCTACAAAGAAGGGTGTAACTTTAACTCTAGAGAAGCAAGGACACCCTCCGCAGTCCTACAGATCCAAGGCGAGTTCAGATCATTGTTCTAAAATCTGTTACGTGTTGTGTAAACGAGTTACATACGTGTTGACTATGCTTATGAGACCTTATGAGTTATGAGGCCTTAGTATAATAGTGTTCAAATGGGACAATATTCACCCATGGAACATACCAGAGCCCTTGGGGTCACCCCCTTGGCTAGCTCTGGAGCTGCTTGGGTCTGTGACCTTCTTAATGTCACCTTTTTACCGTGACCTTTTTACCGTGTGACCTTTTTACCGCGCTATGGCCAAGTTGTCATCTGAGACACGTAGTTTCCTTTATGCCTTGTCTCATTGAATTAAGACTTGACAGCTTCATTTCTAATTATAACATTTCTATGATTTCATCTGAAACATAGGTGTCAAAATACTATTTATTGACCGCCTTCTCCTTTTATGATATTATGCCCGAAGAGGGCAGGTGCAAAATATTATTCCCCTACAACTTACTTTACTACCCTTTGAGGAATGCAGGGGGAGGTTTGAGAGATCTCTTCAAAAATCTTATCGCGGGCGGATGAAAGGAGAGAAAAGGCTTGTTTGGCAACAGTGGGTGGCTCGTGAGAATTTGGGCAGTTTAAGGGTTTTCGCAATTTACAGACCGCCCTTGCGAATTAGATGCCATGAAAAATGTCGAATTGCAAGTTTGAACACCTTTGGTTAGGATTTTGGAAAAAAATGCACACTTTATTTGCTCGTTCTTGCACGAGAAAATTCTCAACAAAAGGCCACTTTTTTGGGGTAAGTACAAGTGTAAGTGATGTTATAAGCACTGATTTGTATTGTAAAGCTCCAAAACCATCATGGTATCAAACAAAATGCCGTTTTTTGTACGTGTTTCTCTTCAATATCAAAGGTCTTTTTTAAGTGCTTGCCATTTTTTAATCAATAGAATAATTTTGCAAATTCTTACAAAACCGAGAGTCAAAATGTCCAAACTTGCAATTCGACATTTTTTGTAGCATCTAAGTCATAAGGGCGGTCTGTAAAACGCGAAAACCCTTGCACTGACCAAAATCTTACATTGACGAACAAGCCTTTTCTCTTTTTTTCATCCGCCCGCGATAAGATTTTTAAAGAGATCACTTAAACCTCCCCCTGCATGCCTCATTAAATACATCTCAGACGCATAATTACTTGCACGTCTGAAGCCCCCGTCTCATTGACGGGGAATGATCCACTGAAGAAGTCGTGGTAGGCTTTTATACCATGGCACTGAGTAGCCAACACACCAACTGATGTACTTGAGGTGAACGGAGCTTGCTCCTAATACCGGTATTGAGTAAGCAAAGCATGCTAGTTGGATAGTACCAATGTCCGTGGTTGAACTGATTTTCAGGGTTGAAAAATTGTAACGGAAGTCCCAAAAAGGATAAGTTGGTCAACAAAATACCATATGCACCCACAAATGAAGGGAGGAATGGTCAAGATCCGATATCACTCGTTTCATTTTAATTGACGCCCCTCGGGCTGACGCCCTCGGGTCGCCAATAAAATGGAACTCCCTCCGCCGGATTTTGGCCATTACTCCCTTCCTTTGCAGGTGCATAAATGTATTTTCCATATATCTTGTTCAAAGGGTTTCAGCATAGTTTTGCATTCAGTGGTATTGTCATTTGGAAAAGTACTTCGTCTTGCAACATCGACTTGAATTAGAAATATTTGGTGGGGTTTTAATATTTTTTCTTTCTTGCGGAGGTGTTTTACCTCGACGAATCAGTCTGTGAAGTCTTTCCTCTTCAAATTTTGGTAATAGTTTAGGTTGAATTGACGTTCCAAATTGATTCACACCCGGTGCAGTAAATGCCATTGTTAAAGAAAAATATTCTCCTTTTGAACAAATATTAGGAATCTAATGGAAAACAACGATCAAATTAAATTGTTAATGCAATGATCAAACTAAGCAGTGATAAAGGTTCTTACCTAATGGGACAAAAATCCGTGAGTGCGTGACCGCTTCTTTTCAAGTAGCGAAGGGCCTACTTTACCGTTTTAAGAGACTTCTATTGTAGTAATGCTTCAGTAGAAATGCAATTACATGATGTTTTCGACAGTCTATTCCCAAAGTTAGGCGGAGTTCTCTTAGGGGAGATAATTATCTACGTGATGAAAGAGTCTTTGTACAGATTGGTTGACATATTGTTGAGGATGAGGCATATTAAAAATGACCCTGATTTGAAAAAATTTCCTGCTGCTATTGCGAGTTAGGTGTTGAGGGCAGATTAGGCAGAAGTTATCAAAGATCAACAAGCCCTTTGACTGCGTTTGACCCTGACCGCTCTTGCTTGCTCTTTGATTTTGAAGTTGCCAGTTCCTTGATCCCCCCACAAAGAGGGCTTGCCTCAACCAGGACTTCTCACTGATCTCGACTCTTGATTTGTGGTCATCCATCTATCTGTACTCAGCCTTGTTTGATAACTCTCTGGCAAACAGGGCCAAAAGCAACAGGCGGGAAAAGACGAAGTGCTGCCATCAGAAAGATGACTTGTCTGCTGCCGTCTGTTTCTGTTTGGTAATCCAGTCAGAATGCACCAAGACACCCTAAATATAAGGGCAATCATTTTTTATGTGCCTCATCCTCAACAATATGTCAACCAATCTGTACAAAGACTCTTTCATCACGTAGATAAATATCTCCCCTAAAAGAACTCCGCCTAACTTTGGGAATAGACTGTCGAAAACATCATGTAATTGCATTTCTACTGAAGCAGTACTACAATAGAAATCTCTTAAAACGGTAAAGTAGGCCCTTCGCTACTTGAAAAAAGCGGTCACGCACTCACGGATTTTTGTCCCATTATTGATCTGTCAGTAGCCATTGACCCGTTGTGATATAAATGAATCGCATTACTAGATAAAGACGTTGGGATCCAAGTGCAAAGTTTACCACGGTTTATTTACTTCTTGAGGCGGTCGGGGTCCCAAGTAACAAGGCTGTTGTGGACACAGTTCTTGTAGAAGTTGGGGATCCAACAAATGGAGTAGAGGTGGATCCAGCTTTTGTTGCAGTTTGAGACCCAATCACTATGGTAGTTGTGGAAGCGACTAATGAAGAAGTTGGGGATCCAGCAATCATGTTACTTGTGGACACAGCCAATGATGAATTTGGGGAAGTAGCCACGGCGGAAGTTCGGGATGCAGATATGGAGGAGGTTGGAGATCCAGCTATGATGGAAGTTGGAGATGTAGCTATCCCAGGAGAAGACGTAGGGGATCCAGCCATGGTAAAAGTTGGGGATGCAACTGAGGGACTAGTTGGAGATGCAATTGAGGGAGTAGTTGGGGAAACAACTGAAGACGTGGGTGATGACGCAGCTATTGTTGAAGAACTTATATTTGGAGTTGTAAAACTTGATATTGATGACATAGGACTTGATGTTGAAGCAGGTGAACTATTTTGAGAAGTTGAAAAACTCCCTGGAGTTGAGGAGCTTAAAGTATTTAAAGAGATTGTCATTGAAGATGTTGGACCCACAGATGAAGATGCTGATGATGGAGTACTTGAAGTTGATGTCATTGAAGACGAACTTGAAATTGATGTGGTTGAAGAGGAGCTTGGCGTTGAAGTAATTGAAGAGGAACTTGGCGTTGAAGTAATTGAAGAGGAACTTGGCGTTGAAGTAATTGAAGAGGAACTTGGCGTTGAAGTAATTGAAGAGGAACTTGGAGTTGAAGTTATTGAAGAGGAACTTGGCGTTGAAGTAATTGAAGAGGAACTGGGCGTTGAAGTAATTGAAGAGGAACTTGAAATTGATGTTGATGAAGAGGAACTTGCTGGCGAAGATCTTAAAGAAGAGGAAGGGCTTGATGTTGAAGATGTTGCAGAGGAAGAACTTGACGTTGAAGATATTGAAGAGGAAAAACTTGATGATGGAGGTGTTGAAGAGGAAGAACTTGGCGTTGAAGATGTTGAAGATGAAGAACTTGGCGTTGAAGACGTTGAAGAGGAAGAACTTGGCGTTGAAGACGTTGAAGAGGAAGAACTTGATGTTGAAGATATTGGAGAGGAACTTGAACTTGACGTTGTTGATGAAGAACTTAGAGTCGAAGCACTTAGAGAGGAACTTGGGCTTGTGCTAAAAGTTCCTATCGTAGAAACTGGAACACGACAATAGCAAACTTCATTTTGCGTCAATTGCCTTTTGATAACGTTTCCCGGTGCCTAAATCAGATCAATTTGTTTATTTTATTGTTATGAAATTAGCCTACGTAATTTTATTACCGTTTGGTTTCGGAACAGTTCAAGATCTTCCTCGTTCTGGAGAGAGAGTTGGCCGTTCACAAAAGGCCATTTCCAAATGATAATAAACCCAATTAGCAATTGTAGGTAGCAACTCATGGTGGGAGTGAATGCTTGCAAACTTTACTTATTTATCAATTTATTACTTATGAACAAGTGCAAATGGTGAGAAAATTTGCATGCTCATGGTTCTAAATATGCCCAAATCGCAACGGTCATGGTGATAAGTAGAGCAAGGATAAAGAAGTACAAAATATGTTTTTACTTTTTTTACCCTTTTTGATAGATTTAACTTTTTTCAATCAAAAAACTTTGTTTTACTTTTTAACCACACATGTATCTCACTGCAATTTTTTTGAAATAAACCAGCAAGCGTCTTGTGCTTTTCAAATCCAAGGATAACAACGAAAACTTTCATGTTTGACCTCCAAAATCTCTTTCATCTCTTATTTTATTGGTGTTAAGTCAAACCATACAAACATTTTCTTAAAGCTTTTGCAAACATTTCCGACAAACTGAAAATAAATAACAATAATTTGTGCATGCCATTTTCTCAAAACAAACTTATTTCTCTGTTATGATTTTTCAGAATCTCTTTCAAAGCTTTCAAAGAGTACGAATGATGGCGCTGCAAGACAAAAATACTAGAATTGGAAGTAGCACCTCCAAGAAATTTGCGTGAGATCCTTGGAACTATTTTAGCTGCAATAATCTAATTGTTTACAAATCTTGTGTTAGTTTTCGATTAAGCCCTGTTTCGGATGAAACTTTCGCTTTCGTTTAAGAGCGCTTTCGATCCATCACTACTTTTGCAAAACTTAGGAGCCTAAAATGATGATTGGCGATTGAAAACAGACCTGAATTAGTTTTTGCCTGAGATATTAGATAAATTCCCTTCAAGATTGACGTGAACTGCCTGCAGATTCAAAAAGGTTTTTTTATTATCCATGCCATGATTCAGCTGATAGCATTTTCAATTCCATTTGGATTCCCTCCATCAAAATTTGTGGAGCTTGATTTATCCAAAACTAATTTAAGATTGTTGTTATCTGCAAATCGATGTAAGTAATGGAATTTTTGCATCATATGAACCACTAGATGGCGCACTTTATTATTGTACTTTTTCTCACAGTTCACTAGTACCACGACACCACGTCCACTACCGCATGAGTATGAATAAGAAATTTAAAAAGTTATACATCGAGAGAGTAAGTAATTCCACCCATTTTGTAATTTTGATAGCTTTGTTAGGAACGAAAAAGATGGTTTTCTAAAAGAATGAAATTAATCTGAATTAAGAATCATTTTTCCCTAACTTCAACCAATAACCAAAAAGTACAAAACATCTTTGAGCATGAGCATAACTCTAAACGTAAGAGTAATGTTCTTTCAGACGGGCAATATTTATGCATCCAGGCTTGATTGTACTAAAAAAGATTTCTGAAGGCATGAATCAGCAATATTTCTTTTATTGAACACTTGTCGAAAAGCCATAAAATGAATTCTCCTTGAAAAATAGGTGTCAGTTCGTTCAATCATGGTTTGCCAAGCTCAGTTGATAATAGGGCTCATTATACTTATCAAACCTTTTGCCAAAAGTCAATCGTCTCTGGAAGATGAGGAGAAAATCGAACTGTTCCGGAACCAAACGGTAAAAAAATGCATTAAAATGTTATTCCAATAACCTACTGAACCTCAAATAGGCTCCAGGATTCGTTATTCAAGTGATTACTTCATCCGTTGAGATTTGTTATTGCCGCACTATGGTGTCCACATCAACATTTCTGAGTAGCATGAGTACAACAACAAATGATATCCCATCAACATCCTCAAATCCAAGTTCAAGCTCTAGAACATTTGGTTCAAGTTCTACAAGTTCTTCAACAACACTTTCGAGTTCCACAACATTAACCATGAATTCGTCGACATCTGGTGCTTAAATCTTGCTACTAAGCCTCCGTTCTAACTTAATTCAGGTATATTTTATCTTTTTTAGACTCAACTTCTTCAACAATGATGACTCCTTTAAATACGACAATGTCAACTATAAGTTCCACAAAAGCTACCAACAGTACTAGTTTTAGTGTTCCTTCATCTACCATTTTATCAAACACGACCATAATAACCAGCACCAAGAGTGAGTATACCATTGTTTTTAGTTGTAGTCGATCTCCTATATAAATTTGATGTTTTAAAGGTACACAAACCGAAAATACGGTAACCCCGACAAAGAACCCTCAGACTTTGAATTCAACTATTGGATCCCCAACAACCATACAACCAATTGGATCTCCAACAACCATGGCAAACGATTCCGTAACTACGAACCCAATCGGATCTCCAACAACGACAACTATTGGATCCCAAACTAACATATCCGTTGGATCGCCAACCACCAATGCAATTGAATTCACAACTACTAAGGCAATTGGATCCCCAACCACCTTTGTTGGAACACCTAGTAACAATCCTTTGATATCTGAAGGTCCTAGTAATATTTCTGGTCCAGGAACGCCTACTGTTGGTCAAATTGCAGCTTTGGATTCGTTTGGGATGGTTGGAAAAACTCCTACATCCAACCCTGTTTTAAAAGCTTAAGGGGGGAAAAATAGTGATGGACCGAAACGGCTCTTAACTTAAACCAAAGATTTCGGCCGAAAAAGGGTTTAACTGTAACCGAAAGCAGCTACCAAAAAAATCATTTGCATGCGAAAGTCCCTTTGAAATTTAAATAAATCATGTGTGCTACGTTGGGTAATTGTAAATTTAAAAATAAATGTGAAAATTTGAGTTTCAGAGGTTTCAGCGCAAAAAATATCTTCGACTTTAATTCCAAGCTCCATTCTTTAAAGTGCATGTCTGCTTTTGGTTTCGGTCCATTTCAAACCGAAATTTTGGCCAAAAGCTCATTCGGTCCATCACTAGTATAAGGACGACTTTGTCTTACGGTACAGTTACACGATACGTTTTATATTGGAATTTGAGTCAAACTTCGAAGTCACAGATGCAATTTTTCAGTTGACTTGTCAGTCAGGAGCTCTTCACTCTTCACAAGAAGTTGCAAGGTTACACATCTTTGATGTCGAAATTCGTCTACAAAACGTGTTATGTAACTGCACCCTTAGATGGGCATAAAAGTTCAAATAAATGCGTCCATGTTAGTTTTTGGAGAACCTTTAATTTATTTTGTTTGGGCAAAACTGTACAAACAGAAATATACAGAAATTTGATTGTTCAAAAAGTTAAACACATATATTTTGGCTCCATTTAAAAAATGGTATGGTTTTATTTTTATCACGCGTCGCTTTCCGTCTTTTTTAGATGTTGAGAATCTTTTATTTGACCTTTACTAACGCAGTTTACTTAATGCAATATTATTTTGTCCACGAATTCGAGTCATCATGGCCACATCTTTTCAGTCCCATGACATTTAAGAGCGTGTCTTCTTGGAATGAAAAACTTATGCTGTTTTTATAATTTTGTGCTCCTCCTTTTATTATCACCAATCATCATGGATGAAAATTTATCATCCTTATCCTTATGATCAAGGCTCAAATGGAAAAGACTCCATTCTAACAAGAAAAATCGAGCTCTCTCAGCGAAAAATGTTTTTATCAAAATGACTGAACCCTCTTGGGTGGCACCGGTGGTGCCATAATTTTTGCATGGAAATTCATTCTTGGCATCGGGTAAAAATCCGTAAAAAAACGAATACAATGTTAGGATCCCAATGTTAGATTTTATCGATGTCTAGAATGTTGAAGTGCTCGAGGGTTATTGAACAAAAAGCTTGCAAGTTTACAAGTTTGCTTTTTTGGATTAATGTATAAACAATAAAATCGTCCCTTCTTTAACAAACTTAGTCATTCATGTCGAAAAAGTCTTGTAATAATGTTAAATTGTTAGATAAATTGGTAAAAAGTTGGGGGTTCCATGCCCCAATAACATTTAGCAAAACGTTTGTAGCTCATTTTTAAAGAATTACCAATTGTTGTCTTTAAACTTTTATTTGTAGATATTTTTCAAATCTTTTTCAAATTTTCAATTTTTTTGAGAAATGTTCGGTGGCCTTGGACGAATACGAATTCGCCGTTGTTGGGAAGGAGTTGAATACCTAAACCTGACATTTCGGAAGCTAAAAAGTCATTCATGAAAACTTTTAAGATTTTGTAATTGCTCACCGTGCCTTTTTATATAAAAACATATAATGGCATGCCTTTGCTCATTGGTGGGGTCGCCGAATATACCTCAAGCAACTGTGAAAAGAGCAATAAAGTTGATGATCACATTCAAAGAATAGTCACTTGATCATTTTTTAACAACCCAAAAGGTGCATTCGTCACAGAATTACGACTACAAAATATGTCTGACTGTACTTTGGAAAGCCCTCTTACCTCGGCTGACTGCAATTTTACATTTTGAGTTATGAAAGGACTTTAAAGAATACCCATGATTTGGTTATTAGATAGAACTTCCTGCGCTTAAATATTATAGCTTGGAATGTCATCTCTTGTCCTAAAAATGATTTACTTCCATTTCGCTTGAATTTTTCCGACTGAGTTTTCTACAACAAACTTACTTTTTTTGTCAGTCGAGCAAAAATTGTCTTTGTAAGAGGAATTTGAAGAAAAGACTATATTTATCTAAAATAAATTTGGAGACTAAAAAGGCGCGGATATTTGTCCAAACGTTATCTAAGCGAATAACTGATTTTTCTGTGTCGCGTTTACATTAGTGATGTGTTTCGAACTGGGTGTGCTGCCATTTTTGACTCGGAAGTTTATCGCTGTTAAAAAGGGCAGGTTGTATTGAGCTTTTTGAAAAGACCTAAACAGGGACCAATTTGGCAACACTCGAACTAGTTCGATCTCGAGTTACAGCGGTAGTTATAAAGAATGGATTTCGAGTTGGCAGTGCTTCCATATTTTATGGCAGATAAGGTCAATTGCACGTTGAAAAGTTTACTTGTGGTCAAATTTTTGACCCTAAAAACCAAAATGGCAAAACTGTGCCGAAAATCCAACTCGAAACACATCAGTAGTTTTTATGATTAAATTACATTTGACAAAGTGAACGCCCTGGAATCGATTTATTATGTCATATCATATCATCATATCACAATGCAATTAAATTTAGGGGTACCAAAAACATTTCACAATTAATAGACGCCGGACTTTTAAGGTTTCTGGGAAACATAAATATTTTTTCCCCTTTAATAAGCAAAATTGATTTTATACTTTTTTTTGGAAAAGCAACACAAATCACACCCTAAAGAAATGAAAATTAAGCCTCCCTTGAACAGCAATATGATTGCATAAAACACCAAAATATTTGCCCTCTGGCCAGCTTGAATTAACAATCAAGCTGAATCAAGTTTTGGATAATATTTTATTCCTCACTTCTTATGGCGCACAATCTTGACATTCAGAGAATGCTCGGCCAAAAGCCTGCGTGAGTTGTCTTTGATCGGCCACAACTTTGGCCATCTGATGAAGACCTTTGACTAGATTGGGAATGGTATCAAGAAAAGGCTCATCTCCGACATCAAAATTGAAGATGGGAGTGTCTCCTCGGCGATACGGAAAATCTGCACCAATATTCCGGCGATCGGATAAAAACTTGTTATTTGGAGGCTGAAAAGAAAACATAAGATTTTACTTATAACACTTAAGTTGTTGAATTTAGTACCTACTTCTTGAACTCCATTTGGATTCTGCCGTCTTCTTTGGCCAGTAATCGAATCCAAGCAAACAATTACAATGAGCAAAAAGATTTGTAGGGATCTCTTTCGAATCATATTTCCTAAAAGAGGTTTGTGATTCTAATAAGTTAAGTTAAAATGAAATAAAAGGCTGAAACTTACCCTGTTTGTGTTATTCTGACAAGTTCATGAGCAGCTGCAAAACCATTCGTAATGAACAAAGCTGAGGGATTTCTGAGTGGGTGCTCCTATACCTTCAAAACCTGATTCGTTCCCTCTCACAATGCACTGATTAAATTTTAAAACACATCCATAAATACTGTAAAATTCATTGAGGTACAATTTCTTTGATGTCAATATCTTTAGAAACCAATTATCCGGGTTTTTTTCAAAGACGAAAAATTTGAAGATTTTTCTCAAAACTGAAATAAGGAATGGAATGAAACCGCCTTCGTTGTGATTGTTCAAGTTTTTATTCTGCGATTGGTTTAGAACGAGAGCAAGACATTTGTTTGGATTGACATCGGGTCCAAAAATGCACAAACAACCATCCATATCTTGTCATAGGTTAGATTTTAGTTTTAGAGTGTGAGGTTTATCAGCTATCCTGGTTTTGTTACTTTTATCTTTATGTCGTTAAATATGTTATGTCGAAAGTTTTTACAAGACTCGAAAGTGTGAGAATAATTTTGAGTTTTCAGATTCTGAAGCAAATAATTGAAACCAAAGTGCTGGTCTTGTGATTTATTTACTTTTGTTTTGTAAGATTTTTTACGTTCCGAAAGTATTTGATAAATGTTCAGATTTTGACCATTCAGCATATATTAGAAAACAAATTAATAGTGATTGATCGGTTGCAATTTGCTTGTTTCCTAAATAAAAAAAACTAATGAATTTCAATATAAATAGCCACTAATTGGCTGATCGGATAGTAGAATTTTCGAATGAGATTTTAAAACCCTACAAAAAATGATGAAGTTAATTATTAAAAAAAGGAGTTGAAAAAAAAGAGAGAATTGTAATTTACCACATTATGAAAAAATGAAGGTTAAAGAAAAACGTCAATGCTTCCTCCTTCTTTGTCCCTTGTTGAAAAGAAGAATTAAAAAAAGTAAAGCCACATTTTATAAATATTCATTACCTGTTGGAAATCATTATACGTATGGACAAAAATAATTACATGACATTCGACAACCTCCCATTGAGTTTCCAACAACTGTTAAGAACTAGATCTCATTCCCCAAGTATGAATGGTGCAAGTACAAAAACCTGTGTGGGGGTATCTCCATTTTCGATCAATTCGAATGCCGATTCTGGGACTTGGCCTGACCGTGCTCTGGTTGAATGCAAAGAAGTTCTTTGCTGATTTTTCTTTCTCTACACAGTCCTTGGTCGGTTTGGTCGTTCGTCCAATGGGTAGATAGATGATCATAACTTGCTTCACATAGGCCCGTCTCTGTTCTAGAGGGGTAAATCTTAAGCCCCTCTGCGACAAGTTCGCCCACATATGTAGTGATCAAACTTCGCTGGAAATCATTTCCCGAAGACATCTGTCCGTTAAACAAAAGAATTTCCATCCATCCACACTTGGGCTTTCGACAACTTTCCATTGGCGCCAATCCTGGTTCTCATTTCCGACAACATGTCCAGGTACTTTTGTTGGCGATGAGTTGAATTCCTGTGAATCAAACTCCAATGTGCCAAAACCAAGCAAGGAATAGTTGAATACCCAAGTGGTTGTCCTTCAAACTTGAACAACATCTCTGGACTGCTCAATCTTGAGGGTGGTTTAACAGGGAGAGGGTGATCAAGCGATTCTCGACTTCTTACCCTCCCTCTTCTGAGAGGGTCTGACGTGTGAACTATTATTTATCCTGCTTGTTATAAACGTGTAAAATGGCGGGTTTGGCACGGACATTGGGCGCTATTTTGGGCGTGGTGTGTTGCTTAGTGATGGCGGAAGCGACCCTCATTCAGAGCCGATCACAGAATAGAAATCTGCAAAGGGTCATTAGACATGACACGATCGTTTTGGTGCTCCAAGGAGTCCGGGAAAGAACCATCAACTCTGTTCAACCAGATCCAATCTTGCTCGTCAATTTCCCGGAGATTGACAGTCAATTCAAGGTATGAAAACTAGTACAGGGTGCGAAGTCATTTTATGCAAACTAATCGTATTTCTCCAGATCCACCTTTTGGAAGACACAAGTGCTTTAAAGATCACTTTAAAGCATGAGGATGGGACGTGGTGTGATGAGGTTGTTGTGCCAGAGATGAAACTCTTAAACGACGGTGATGAGGATGACGATCATTTGGTGATTGAGATCTCCCAAAGAAAAGGAGAAGAAGCTGGTTCTGATATCACCTTCTACTTCAGTTGTGATCCTAAAGGAAGGATCCATATGCCGTTCACTCTTCGAGAACTGCAGGAAAAGGTCAAATACTCGAAAATCAAAATGTACCATGGTGATGACTTGGACCTTGAGGTAGAAAATGGCATAATTCAAAAACTTCCCGGCCCCTTATCATGAATGGTTCTTATCTTTGAATAGGTTCATGGGAAGGTGATAATTGAAGATATCTTGGAAGATTTGGACTGTCCCGTGGAACGAATGCAAGCTCAACAACCACGACAAGGTGGAAATGATGATTTGTACTCTTATCGAAGAGGTGACATTCCCATTTTCAATTTTGATGACGCTGACCGAATTCTCATTGCCACCCTGCAAGAGCTCATTGAAGCTCTTAAGAAACTAAGGGAAGAGATTAAGTTCCAAAAGGGAGAAACCACTATGCTAAGAGAGGCTCTTCAAGAATGCAAGGCTTGCCAAATCAAACGACCAGAATGTAGTGACGTTCCACCGCCATGCTTCCAAGGAGTCATGTGTCGTGACACAGCCGACGGCCCAATCTGTGGACCTTGCCCGAGTGGATTCACTGGAGATGGCCGATTTTGTGAAAGAGACGCATGCTCTAGTCAGCCTTGTTACACCGGGGTCCAATGCTTCGAGAGAGCAGATCCTCCCTACTTCCGATGTGGACCGTGTCCGCAAGGTTACCGAGGGGACGGTCAAACTTGTCTTCCTGATGCTTGTCAAGCCCGTCCTCCCCCTTGTTATCAAGTAAGAATAGTGCAGTACGTAAATAGCCCAATTAATCATTGTTCGACTCACTTAACCAACAGGGAGTAGAGTGCTTTAACATTGAAAGGCCACCCTATTACCGATGTGGAGCTTGTCCTGCTGGATTATCTGGAAATGGTACCTCATGCTCGGATCTGGATGAGTGCGATCTGGCTGATCCTTGTGATGTAGCGGTAACATGCTACAATACGATTCCTGGATTCAGATGTGGACCATGCCCTCCTGGATATACTGGAAGTGATGGATTCACCGGAGTTGGATTGGACTTCGCCTCTAGGTAATAATGGCGAGATATTGTTCAAGTAACAGGTTCCAATGCTTGACGAACATGGTAATTTCAGGCAACGACAAGTTTGTTACGATATCAATGAGTGTTCCATGAATAATGGGAATTGTGTTCAAAACTCGCAATGTGTCAACACCGATGGATCTTATTATTGTGGACCTTGTGCCCGAGGGTATGTGGGTAATCAAAATGAAGGATGTTCCAATCGACCAGGGGTTTGCCCTGATGGCACGGTTTGTGACGAAAATGCCGAATGTCTAAAGCCCCAAGGCTTGGGATATTATATATGTAAATGTAAAGTTGGATGGGCTGGAGATGGTAAAATTTGCGGTCCTGATAGAGATCTGGATGGATGGCCAGACCGAGATCTCCCTTGTCAAGATATCAAATGTAGACGGGACAACTGCCCAGACACCCCTAATTCCGGTCAAGAAGACTCTGATGGGGATGGCATTGGCGATGCTTGTGATGAAGATGCTGACAATGATGGAATCCCAAATACTCCCGACAATTGTCCTTTAGTGGCCAATCCTGATCAAGCTGATACCGAGACTGATGGAGATGACAAACGAGGAGATGCTTGTGACAATTGCCCTTTCCTTCCCAACTTGGACCAAGAGGATGCTGACAATGACGGTCTTGGAGATGCTTGTGATCCCGACATGGACAATGACGGAATAATGAACGAGAGGGACAATTGTCCCAAAACGCCCAATTCTGATCAAAGAGACTCTGATAACGACGGTTTAGGTGATGCTTGCGACAACTGTCCAAATGATCCCAACCCTGACCAAGCAGATGATGACGAAGACACCTTTGGTAACGTGTGTGATACCAATAACGACATTGATAGAGATGGTATTCCTGATCCTATTGACAATTGCCCCACTCTTCCCAATGCTGATCAACTGGACACTGATGACGACGGCATGGGAGATGAATGTGACCCTGATGCTGATAACGATGGCATTCCTAACAACAGGGACAATTGCTGGTTAGCCTATAACCCTCAGCAAATCGACACTAACCGTGACGGACGGGGTGACATTTGTCAAGACGATGAAGACATTGATGGCACAGTGGATTTTCTCGACAACTGCCCAAACAATTCCAAGATTTATGCCACCGATTTCCGAACCTATCAAACCGTGGTTTTGGACCCTCATGGCGATTCTCAAATTGACCCCAATTGGGTCATCTACAACAAGGGTGCTGAAATTGTTCAGACCATGAACTCTGATCCTGGACTTGCTGTTGGATTCCATCGCTTTGGTGGGGTTGACTTCGAAGGAACCTTCTTTGTTGATACTGAGATTGATGACGATTACGTTGGATTCATTTTCTCTTATCAGGTAACTACTTGCAAAAATAATGATACTTAGAAACATCACACTAATCCCCAATTTCCATGGTTTTCAGGACAACAACCAATTCTATACAGTCATGTGGAAAAAGAATACCCAAACGTATTGGCAGGCAACACCTTTCAGAGCGGTAGCAGAACCTGGAATCCAGCTAAAGTTAGTTCAATCTGAGACTGGTCCTGGGCAGATGATGAGGAATGCCATGTGGCACACCGGAGACACCGACAAACAAGTCAAATTGCTATGGAAAGATCCAAGAAACGTTGGATGGCGAGAGAAGGTGGCCTATCGTTGGTTGCTCCTCCATCGTCCAAAGATTGGCCTCATCCGATTGCGCATCTTTGAGGGCGAGAACATGGTCGCAGATTCTGGCAATGTTTTTGATGGTTCACTCAAGGGTGGGAGACTTGGTGTGTTTTGTTTCTCCCAAGAGATGATCATTTGGTCAGATTTGGTATACCGTTGCAATGACCACGTGCCAGAGACAATTTACTATGAGTTGCCTGAAAGAATCAGGGCCAATGTACATATTGACACTACACGACCACCAGCACCTGCTTCCAAGAAAAAGCGGGATGTGGGAGATTTATAAAACTCTGCCTAATACTATCTGTTGAAGAAATTTAATCTCAATAATATAGGGTGTTTTGACAAAGTTATCTCCGGTCTATCAATTCCGAAGCCAAGACGGTGATTCGATCACAAGTTGCCATATCAGGGTGACTTTCATCGGTGTGGCTGTCGACCCACTTAGTTTGAGCTTTTCTTTCCCGGTCTTTTATTTTAGCTTTGATTCTTTCTGGCAAGGTCTTCACCACCACTTTGAGTAGGGCTGGATCCCCCGGAGGTGGAATGACTACATCACGATGCAATTTTTCACTTTGGGGTAACCTAGTTTCCTGTTTTGCTTTCACTTCGGCGGCAGCCTTTTCCGCTTTTCGACCCAACAGCTCACGATCCTTTGGAAACTGGAAATTATTCAATCATTCAACAATCCATCTACCGCAAAATACTATTGTAAAGGCTTACCTCCGCCAATGCTTCAGTCAGGTCCTCTTTGTAAAGGACATAAAGGGTAGTATAACCCACAGCCCGAACATTGGCAGTCCTTCGATTCATTTTGCCTGTTCCCAACAATGCAATCTCCCCAAAACAGACACCAACTCCGAGGGTTACAAATACAATGGAGTCATCAGGTCCTCCGACCACTTGAACTTGTCCAACCGTAATGATAAACATTTCTTTGCCCACATCACCTTTCTTGCAAATGTAGTCACCTAGAAAAAATTTGGTTGCAGCGCAAAATATTGAAATACTTCAAGTGGTCACACTGAACCTGGTAAAAATATCAGCGGCTGAAGTTTAACAACCAGTTCTTTGATGAGACCGGGATCACACCCATGGAACAGCTTAACATTCTTCAAGGTCTTGTAATGGACGTCCAACGTGACGTCAACCCGCATTTTGAATGGCAAGGCCTCCAAAATGGATAGCTCGTCAAAGCTTCGTTGTGTTTTCCACGTGTATTGGCACCATTCCTTGACTCTTCTCATGGTATCATCCGGCACATGCATAGCGTACATGTACTGACTAATCAGATCAAATTTGAAGGTATACTCGTCAATATTTCGAGTGGCTTGAGCAATGATATCCTTCACATTACCTTGAAAACAAAAGATTACGGAAGCTTTACAATTAGTCCGCGACTTTGACAAGTTCAGCTCTAGAGCTCTATATTTCTTATATAGAGCTCTATTCAGCTCTAATGTTCGGAGACTTTTTCTCCTAATTTGCCTTGATCCAGTGACTTATTTTCAAGTGTCTCAGTAAAATTACTTGGTTGTTTAATATTTGAAAGGGGTTGCCCGACAACCCATACTTTTTTGTCATTTCAAAGTGCAAAAATGATTTGTAAGAAGAAGAGAATAATTGATATCCCCAGGTCATCCCATAAACGGAAGGCCATTTACAAAAACTTACCAATCAAAACAGCAAAGACGAACACTCCCATCAGCCAAAGTGTCCCCATAAATACCATTTGCAACGGTCGTTCTTTTCCTGGTTTAGGATTGATTCCAATACTCACAGATGTCTTAAGAGCGATATAGAAGCATCTGGAAAATATCCTATTTTTGCGGTAAAAATGACCAGAACCTATGTTGATTTTCACAACCTTATGTAGGCATTTCCGTGGCCATTGAAAACAAAAGGTGACGAATCAATCCCTTCCAAGTCTGAGAAGGCATAGAACGTACACGCAGTGATATGAATTAAATAGAGCATTACGTTAACAGTTCGGCTCAATCTGTAATTACAAATACCAAATTTTCTTTTTACTTACAAAACTTATCTAGAAATTCTTTAAAAATAAACGTACTTACCGAATGAAGGTCGGATACGGAAGGACAGCGTCTAACCGATCGAAGAATGTTTCCAGGCAATAATACCTCAACAGTCTCGGTAATCTCAGCAAAGTTGCTCTACCATGCAGTCCAAAGACAAAATAAAGAAAATCCAATGGAGCCAATGACAAAATATCTTGCCAAAATCTTCCTGCTGTAACGTAATTCTTGATCATTCCTTTAGAGTTGGTACAATATATTCCATGTCTAGAAAAGAAGATCAGCGTTAATCATTATAACTTGCCTTACCTATAAAACTGATCTTGTAATACTTACTCATCCAAAAACATCAGCCTGGGTTTGAATAAAAGAGTGTCCAACAAGGACAAACAGTCTGTTGCGTAATCGAAAATCATCCAAATATGCATATTATCGGAATGCTGGTAAATGTGGAACGTTGTCCTCAAAGGAATGACCCAGGCATTATAGAGGACACAAAAAGATTGAATTCCTAACAGGACAATCATTAGGGTTCCTTGCGGATGAATTGCTGAAACAAGCAAGGGTTTTAACTTTCTCGAATTTTGTGTATTGTTCCAAGGTAACCTTTTTAAGGTGCAAGCCTGCCTTAAAATTGAAGTAAAGAGGCTATTTTTGATTTTTTCGCTCATGAGCCAATAAAAGGAAATGTCCTGTTGATGAGTACAAGAATACTTATTAAGCTTCTTAAAGACATTGAAATTTCTGAGATTTGACGGTCAAGATGTCCTCAACAACCATAAGAAATAAGAAGCAAAAGTCACCTCTAGACTTTTTCCTGGCCACAAAACAATTTTTGGTCACATGTCCATCAGAAAAGTCATCCCTCTGCAGTCAAAAAGATTGCTATCAAGAAAGCAAATTTGAGGCAAAAATTTGTATTGATCTGAATAGAATTTGAGTTCTGTGCCCCAGAGACTTCAATATTCCATTCCTTGACCTGACTTCATTTCTATCATGCATCTATGTTAGGGATATGAGAACAAAAAAGCTTGGTCTCAGTAGATGAATTCACCCCCTGAGGAAGTTTTATATTTTTTATCTTCGTCCGGTGGCGACCTCTTCATGTGAGTTCCGTCCCCAATACTATTCGTTTTAATCATTTAAAGGGTGATAAAAAACGAAAAACGGCATCATGTCCGTAATTTGGAAACGATTAAGCTCACAAAAATGTCCAAACTCAATTTTGTCGATTTATTTTCGATTTCAACCAAATTTTGGGAGAGAAAAGTTGGAACCATGACCGCTTTGTTTTTTAAACAGCCCTTAACCGGAAAACTGTATTCACTTAAATGTTGAATCAGTAGGAAATGCTTTTCTGAACCTTCAAGCTAAGTGTATTGCAAATCAAATGCAGTGACGATGAGGTTCATAAATGATTTCTTATATGATACTTTTGTTTTTGTTAAAATTTACAGGTCCTTTCGTCGCATCAGTGGTTGGCATAAATTCCTAATATTTAACATTGACAAATTGCAAGTTGTATCATTTTTTACTATGTTCAATTGTTCTCGGTTTTTTTACCATCGGGCAGTGTGAAGTAGCGTTTGATCATCTTCTGCTTAAACGACATTCCTTCATACGGATCTGGCTCGCTGAAATCTTCCAAAATAAGAACATTCTTGGCCTGTTTCTCTTCCACTTCCTCATCCAAGGCTTTAAAAGTGTCTTGTGTCGGAGTAAGTGGACGAATTGCCATCTCTTTATGATATTCATCTCGAAGACGAAACTTTTCGGCCACATCTCGCATGTGAACTGGAAAATGCTGATGCTCCAATCTCTCTGAGATGATCCAATAAATACTACTCAACTGACCTTTCAGGGCTTCAAATTTCGCTGGACCCACTTTTCGTACGTATAAATCGATGGCCTCTTGATCAGCCAAATCTGAATTGGCATCTTCACCTCCAGTCGAATCAAGCGACATCGCGAATATCAAAATGCAGCCTAAATTGCGATGACTAAACACTCAATTCGGTGTCATGAAAACAACTGGGAAACAATTGATGGAAGATCACTCTCATCCCATGATGAATGGCATGCTGATCCAGTGAATTGGGATTACACTTTCGCGTGAGAGTTTAGGAAGCACTGATCTCTAATCCTTTAGGGACTCGCTTTAGCTTGTACAACATTCAAGGGAAGACATGTAAAAATTGAATCGAGGGATTACGAGACCATTCGAGCTACCTTTTGATCGTATTGTCTTTGTTCAAGGTATTACATTCACTCTTAGACGTATAACTAGTAGTTGAATGACAGATTAAGCTAGTGCACTGTAATAGAGGAGCACAGTCACAAAGTGAGCCATTTAGTGTATTTTATGTGACAACAGTTTGAAGTTTCCGAGATAAACATTGCAACAATCATGTATCAGTTTTGGGTAAACTAAAGTGATTTAATGTTGATGGAGAGACACCAAATGGAACAAATGTTTTCTGTTGATTCTTGGGTTGGTTCATCCTTGACATTCCTTTTGAATTATCAAGGTTTTCACGTCAATCTTAAATGGTTTTTTTCTTTAAGTCAACCAGGCCATTACCCGTCCATTAGCAATTCCTAATCAACATTTTAGGTGCTTTAGTTTGTCCAAAAACTAACGTTAAACTGTTGAACCTTGCAAATCCATGTGTGTCACAGGAAGTGTAGGCTGCTGGCACATTAAATGCACTAGATAGCACCCTTTCTGACGCTACTCTTTTATTAAAGTGCACTCGATTAGACCTTTTGGACACATGTCACTTTTTTTTTTGTTTAACAAAGATGAAAAATGAAAAAGTTACTTAAACTGTCTGGTTTAGGATACACGTTGTTTCGAATGGCTTTTTAGGTTTGGATCGAAATACTAAGGACATCTTGGCATATTTTGGACCTAAACTTCAATGGGAAGCAACTTTACTTGCCTTGTGTTGGATAAGTTTAGGTCCGGGGAAATGTTTTATACCTAAAAACCTCTTAATTGTACCATTTTTGGATCAACTATTTAACCCATATATAGGCACCATTTAGTTACCCATTGAATTCGAATTGAACAAAAATACATTCATCAACAGCTGAGATATTTGGGTTTCAATGATCCATTTTTGAACGCCACTACTATATTGAAAAAAGCAAATTCCCAAAGACTTCTTATGGCTTTTAATGTCGCAAAAATCGTTTTTGAATCAACAATGTTTTCGAACAAATTTTCTATAAACAAAATAATGACCTACAGAGAGAGGCAGTGATCGGGCATTTTTTGGTTGGAAAACATTTTTGTCCGAAAAACGCAACTTCCATTAGATCTAACAAGAAGCACTGAATCATGATTTGCGTGCTTCTTGGATCTAGTGAAGCGTTCAAACGATTTGAAATAAGTTTTCTTAAGGTGACGCGGTTCGAGTTCTGTTTTGGGAAAGAAACAATTGATTCGTTATATATATTTGAGCATAGATTTCTATGATATAAAGCATTCAGCCATTTTACCAAAACGATTGATAAAACCGCTAAACTTCTTTAGAAGTTCAAACGAATTTGAATGGCTAAATCGATTACATTAAGATCTTACAAAAGCGATGGTGATAATGAGCGCTCGTATAAAATTGTTATTCTTTTTAATTTTTTGCCCTAAAGTTGCAATGTTTTTTGTTACGTCTTGTACTCAACTCGACGAAAGTTGCTATTTTCTGATCGAAAAATGTTACATTTTGACATAAACTGTCGAATTTGGCAGATTCTGAACGAAAGTCCGTGATTTTAAGTTTTTCTCTTCTTCACCTATTGGCTTCCTTAAGAACGGAATTTTGCTTTTCACGAACTATTTCAGAATTTAAAAAAAACTATCAATTCTCTGGTTACAATCTGTATTTAACTTATCTTAAGTTATATTTTAAGTTATCTACCGCCTCTTTTTGAGCTCTGTACATTTTTTTGTGAGATCAACCATTTCTAAGTTTTGGTTTGCAGTTCAATTTCTTATGAATCACCCGGTACATATCATACGAGCCAAAAACTCAAAAATTTAAATCTACTCCTGTTCATGTACGAATCAATTTCCGGGATCGTTAGGCTCCTCGACAACTTTTTCTTTTTCGTCTTCCAAGCAATCAAACCATCGTCCCAATTTCCTGATTTACGTAATTACAAAAAAATAGACAATCAAATATTACTTTTAAGGAGAGGACAAACATTCACATTTCACATGGTCCCTTAGTACCGGACATACTTAAACCTTATTTTAGTTGAATCTTTAGCAGAAAAATATTCAAAGCAACGTCAATCGGAAACTTAAATGATCAGAGAGTAATACCCTCGTAATTTGCAAAAATAATTTATGCAAAATCAAAGATACACAGGCCAGTAGCAATTAGCCTGAAATATGAAAATCATAAATTTTGGAATCAGTGTCGATTTTTCATGTCAATATCGACATCGACATGGACTCAAGTAAAAATACGCCCGTTCCTGCCATTGCGATAATAAAACATTACCAATCTATGGGCATCAAAGCCAAGTTGACACTTTCAACCAGAGTCATAAGTCAGGCTTGACGATGACAAACTTAACATTTTCTTCAACAATGCATGTTTGTATCGTCACCCTGACAGTGTTTAGCCCTGTTTAGCCCACACAGCCTCACATGGAACAAGCATGAGCATTCAAGTATCCTTTCAGTGATGCGGAAGTAGCATTCTAATTCCAATTGGGCTCGATAAGATTGTAAGAAATTTTAATATATTTTAGAACAAACGCCGATATTAGTATGACCAACAACAGGGCTAAAACACATGTCGAATACTCTCATCAAAATGCCAATGTAAATTCACAAATGGACCTCTATTCACCCTACACAATTCACATCTTTTGGAGAAATAAAAATCCGTTTATTCTTGCGGCTGACATGCACCATGTCACAAGATTGCATAATGAAATTATTGTTAGATCAAAAGGCTTTACATCAGAAAAAGTAACTCCTTCAACGCCAGAAGTTTTTTCAAGTTTTTCTAACATTGTTTTGACATTTTGGCACATATGGCTGATTATTAAGGGCTTTTTTTGTCATTTTTGTGATGATTACGCCAAAAAAATATTTGAAGTTGAAAACTTCTTTGGTAAAAAGCACCAAAAAATTAAGCAAAGGAATCAATTATGTTCAAAATATTTTGTTTTGCCCTCGAGCTCAGACGATTGATTCTATTTTTTAATTTTCTTCGAGGCTAGCGTGGTGATTACTAAAGCGTATGTTGTTGATTCAGTTTTTAAAATATCTATGCCATTTGTGGATGTCTTTAACTTGATATTCAAGGTTCTTCATAGATAGGTCCATGCAAATAATTTCTTCTGGTTAATTGTTGTTGTGCATAAATTACAGCTGCAATTTTCTTCAGTAATGCATTCTGTTAGCACAAACCGTCTTGAAAAACAAAGAAACCAGTACCAAATAATTAAAGGAGAAAAGAAGAATTAAAGAACAAGTAACGACTAGGTCAATTGATTATCTAACCTTCGAAGACATCTTCTGCAACTCATATTTCTGGCTCAAACTGCAGTTACATTACTCGAAATTTGGCAAACCTCCACTTTTTGGCTCGCCCGTACGCATCTGCAGTATAACCCACGCCTGCGCTCATTACCGCTACCCTTCAAATTTTTGTAAGCACAATCAAAGAAGTGGTTCACTCCGCCGGTTCGAATCTCGCATCCGTCGTGCCTTTTGATCCCAACCAACGATTTATCTTGCCACCCCACATCATGAGCTCTGGAGCCGCATCCACCAAATCCAGTCCTTTGGACGTGAAACGGGAAGAATTCCGCAAATATCTCGAGAAGGAAGGCATCCTGGAACAACTCACCAAGGCTTTGGTAATTATTGGAAATTGGGCAACACGACTGGGTTTGATATATGGATGTAAAATAAATACTATTTTAGGTTCATCTGTATGAGGAACCTGAGAAGCCACGAAATGCTTTGGATTATCTGCGGGATAACTTTGCCGGCCGTGAAGAGCTCAATGCCCAAATTAACACCTTGAAGGAAGAAGCCGCCCAATTGAAGATCCAGGTATTTATATAAGATTACTCAACTCTCCCCTATCATCTGAGACATACTCGACATTTTCCCCTTTTTACTCTTAGTTGGACACTTCTAATAAGGAGAAGCAGAAATTAGAGGAGGATTTAAAGGCCGCTAATGAAGCCTTGGCCAAGGCTAAAGCCGAAACTGAAAAGGCCTTGCAAGAAGCCGCCGCTGCCAAAGTAGAAGTTCGTGCGGCTACGCCCGCTGCCACTGAGGCTGGTCCAGCGACCGAGGCCAGTCCTGAGAAGAAAACCGAGGCTCCTGCGGCCTCTGAGCCCATGGAAATGGAAACTGACACAGCTCCGGACACGTCTACCACCACTCCAGCGGTTTCTGAGAAGAAAGATGAGGCACCAGAAGCCGAGGCCACTCCTGCCGAGGATGCTAAACCTACTGTTTAACTTCTGTCATGATAACTTCCATTCCTCGGCCATTTTTCTTCTTTTATTCTAACTCGAAAATAAACCTGATATGTTCTAAGATTCTTTGTTGGGCCGTGGTTTTTGTTCAAGCTAGGTCATCAAGCACATTGCTTATCAGAGGTCACCCTGTAGCTGAACAAATGTATTTTATCCGCAATCTCCAACCTCTCCATTCACCCAACAGTTGGCTTTTAACCTTTTGAAGGCAATTGCGATCTGACATCCATCAGTCAATTGACTTCAGAATGGAGGACTACAAACAACTCATAGATACCGCTCGTCAAGCCTGGAATAACCGCAAGACACGCCCTATTGCATGGCGTAAGCAACAACTCCAACAATTTCTCAAACTCTTGGACGAGAATGAAGAGATTTTGGTCCAAGCTCTGTACCAAGATCTGCACAAACCCAAGCAAGAGGCTATTACTTTTGAGATTGAATTCACCCGTAACGTTATCCGAGGGTGCTTGGCACAAGTGGACAACTGGCCCAAAGATGAATATGTGGAAAAAAACCTTCTCACCATTATGGACACCACCTTCATCAGGCGGGATCCCTATGGCGTGGTACTGATCATGGGTGCCTGGAACTACCCAATCCAATTAACCCTTGTGCCCGTGGCAGGGGCTTTGGTTGCGGGGAACTGCGTTTTCATCAAACCTTCAGAGATCTCCCCACATTGTGCAGGGGTGATGAAGGCTCTTTTTAACCAATATATGGACCGGGAATGCTGCCGTGCCATCACGGGCGGGGTTCCTGAGACCACTGAGCTCCTCAAACACAAATTTGATTACATCTTTTTTACCGGTAGTTCGTCGGTGGCCCGGATTGTTGGGGAGGCGGCTAATAGGTATTTGACTCCTTGTACCATGGAACTAGGGGGCAAGTGTCCCGTTTGGATTGACCAAGGGATTAACATGGATGTGGCTGCCAAAAGGATCCTTTGGGCGAAAATGGCTAATATGGGACAGACTTGTGTGGCGCCAGACTATATCTTGTGCTCTGAGGACGTCAGGGAGATGTTTCTGCAGAAGATTCAGTTCTACTACAAGAAGTTTTATGGCAGTGATGCTAAAGCTAGCTCGGATTTGTGCCGCATCATTAACGACAAACACATCCTAAGGTTGAAGAATCTCTTAGGTGAGTTGTGAACATTTAGCATTGTTCTCGAGAATCATCATGTTTAGCTCTTACAGAAAAAACGAAGGGTAAGGTGGTGTTCAGTGGAGAAACTGATGTGAAGGAGCGTTTCATGGATTTGGCCATGATAACTGATATCTCCAAAGATGATGTGGTTATGGGAGAAGAGATCTTTGGTCCCATCTTACCCATTGTCACTGTCAAAACAGTTCAAGAAGCGTCCGAATGGATCAACGGCATGGCCAGACCTTTGTCTCTCTATATATTTTCCGACAATACGAAAAAACAGGATTACCTCATTGACCACACATGTAGCGGATCCGTTTGCCTCAACGATGCCATTGTTCAACTCTCTGTGGAAACTTTGCCATTTGGTGGAGTGGGTGAAAGTGGCTACGGAAGTTATCACGGCAGATATACATTTGAAACGTTTAGCCACCGCAGATCCGTTTTGAAGAGGGATATGGGAATCATAGGAGAGACCTTGGGTGTGTCAAGATATCCGCCTTATTCTGATAAGAAGATCAATATCCTCAATCACTTGGTGAAGGCCCGAAAATTCCCAACGATTCCAGGATTTTCTCACTTGATTTGCATTGGACTCGGCTTTGGTTTGGCTTGGCTTTTGCATTATCTTAAATCGGAGGCACTTTGACCTTCCAAGATCAAAACTTTGGCATCATTTCTTGTACGAGACTAACCTTGAATCTTCCCGGAACATGAACTATCCGGTATCAATATTGTCAAATTTACTATATAATTTCGTCCAAGAATTATAAACGTTGAGGCCAACTATTTTTATACATTTCAACACAGACAGCCTCTGTTTTAGCGCATGTCAAATTGAAACTACATACAATCTAAGAAAAATAAATCATCCGTACCTATTATAACTCCTTAAGACGCTTCAGTTATTCAACGTATTTGTTCACTTTTAGAGACCGTTATTTTATATACCAGTATTGTGGGGCAGTGCAACAATATGACGTCGTTTTTTCAGGCTAACATACATTCCTTTGCTAGGAAAATTTCACTTTAAAACGATTCAAATTATTTTTCAGTTTGGAAATTCAATAAAATTCATTTGTTACATCTTTCCAAATTCCTTTCCTCCCAGACTGGAATGCGGCAAACATACGAAGCGAAATAAAAGAAATATTTTGGTCTCAAGTTGTCTCATTCTTCGTTCGTTGTATAAAATGTTTTCCTTCTTCTTAGGCCGGAATTAATCATGGGTTTTATGTGGCTTCGAGGTATTAGAACCCTTGAATCTTTGCATAATATCTAAATATTTAGTCAGACAAACATTAAACTTAGCAGATCTTGGGCGCTCTAGGGTTGATTACGAATAGTGTTTAGAAATTTGTCCAGCCTTTCCTTTAATGCTTTAAGAGATTTTTACTTCAAACAATATATTTTGGCAAAATAAAAAAAGAATGAATCACTGTACTTCCGTGTCAAAGCTTTAATAAATAATCTCCTTGAATGACTTTGGAATAGACAGTTTTGGAAAGGAAACCTCAAGGACTTGAATTCATATTTTTGTGCTTAAAGAGATTTTTGGAAGCGCATTCATTTATGATTTGGGACAATGTTTTTTTACTTAATGGACAGATTCACTTAATAGAAAGACGAAAAATTCCGTGGTAACCTCCAATAATCTTCATTCATTTAAAGATGTTTGATAAAAATTGAGGCTTTACATTCATTTAATCAAGTGGTTATATAAATAAAGGTTGCGGGAGTCAATTTTCAACATAGACACAACAATGACGTACATCAAAGACTGACTGAGTGTACTGTACACTCGCCAAACTTGCTTGCTAGCTTGTCTATCAGGCCCATTTTGAGCTTCATCTCAATTTTCAACCATGTGGAGCTCGGTATTATCTCGACAATACGCCTTCAAAAGCCGCATCCTTAGCACGGCCATCCTCAATCAAGCTCCCACGCGAGTCAATGCATTCAATCAGGTTTAGAACCATATTAATCTCTAGAAGAGTAAGAAAAATAATCATTTATCTTTTTGATAGACCCATCATGCCCTATCGACGAGTTCGATTTTGAGCACCAAATTGGAAGGAGCTCAATTGACCTTGAAGGTCAGAGAAGATATCAAGGCTCAAACGGCTCGAGCCAAATTGGGAGGAGGGCAAAATCGGATTGATGCTCAACATAACAAGGTTTGTAAAATCAAGAAGCACTGAATTTCCTGGAGTGGCTGGCTATGGATGAGAACTATGAACATTTCAATTGTGGATTTTTTCCATGAAACCTGGCTTGTATTGAGTCAAGAAGCACTGGAATCATGGAGTGGGAGGCTAGCAATGAGAATTATGATTTCCAGTTAGAACAATTCAAGTACGTTCTTCTGCAAATGAGACCTAGCATATGTTGACAAGAATTCGTATTTCAATTTTCAGCTCAATCGAACTTCGGAGACAAAAGTTATGCTCACTCAAAGTTCAATGCAAATCCTACCGAGAATGAATGAACTAGCCCTTTTCTGGTAGTCGTTTTACCACAAAAGGGCGAGTTCATTCATTCTATGCTCACTTCAGTACATAAGTTTAAGAAGGCACAACTTTTCACTCCGGCATTCGATTGGGCTGAAATTTGAAATACGTGTTCTTCTCAATGCAAGCCAGGTCTCACTTGCAGAAGAACGCAAATGGTTTGTTTCTCCTGGGAATCATAATTCTCATTTCTAGCCTCTCACTCCATGATTTCCGTGCTTCTTGATTGAGTAAATTACGTTTTTCAATTTTCAGCTCAATCAAATACAGCAGTGACAAGTTATACGAGTACCTTCTGATTTAATTTGAGTTGGTGCCACAAAAGGGCAATAACTTGCCCTTTTGTGGCAAATTAAGAACCAGAAGAGGTCCAACTCATTCATTCTCGGTAGGATTTTGACTAAGCTTTGAGATAGCAAAACTTTTGACTCCTACTTTGGATTGAGCTGAAAATTGAACTTCAGTGAAATCTCGATTTAACAATCTCCGATTTAACAATCTCCGATTTAAATATAATTTTAGGCGTTATCGTTTTACTACAACTACGATAGTGACTCGATTTAACGATATATTTTGGGGTGACGGACAGTATCGTTAAATCGAGATTTCACTGGACGTTGTCAAACCGAACCAAGCAGGGTCTCAATTGCATAAAACGTTATTGAAAATCTTCTACTAACAATCATAATTCGCATTACTAGCCTTCCACTCAAGGAAATTCAGTGCTTCTTGAAAAAATAGTTGATTGGCAAAACTCAAAAATACATTTTTGGATTTCTTGCTTTTAGGGCAAGTTGACGGCTCGTGAAAGAGTGGAGGTGCTCTGTGATCCTGGCACATTTGTCGAGTATGATATGTATATGGAACACACATGTCGGGATTTCAATATGGAGAAGGAGAAATATCCGGGAGATTCCGTGGTCACGGGCTATGGCAAGATCAATGGCAAGACCACTTATATCTTTAGCCAGGATTTCACCGTTTTTGGAGGCTCACTTTCCATGGCTCATGCCAAGAAAATCTGCAAGGTGAGTTCTTCTATTCATTTTTGAATACTGCAAAAGGATATGTCACAAAGTTGTTTTTAAACTTTTATGCTTGAACGCAATCTGAAGCAAAGTATTTTTGAGTTAAAGTAGAATTGAGACTGGTTTTTGACATTTCATTGTGTTAATTTGAGCTGGAGAGTTCATTTTTCACCTATAAAAACATATGTTTTGGTAGAAACCAAATAGGTGAAACAATTTTTTATGTGGATTTTACCCTTAATCTAAATGTCCCATTTAAGTTAGCAACCTTGCTATGAAATATTTTAGCCCTTCTTTGTACCGATTCTTCCTCGTTGACATCATTCTAACTTCATCAACAACTTGGCCCAAGTCTCATAAAGTTAAAGAGGTCAACCTAGAATCGGACAAAAGTTTATTCATCTGACTTTTTATTGTCTCTCTCTTAAAGGTGTGATTGAATTCCTTTACAGATTATGGATCAAGCGATGATGGTTGGAGCTCCTGTGATTGGTTTAAATGATTCGGGTGGAGCTCGAATTCAGGAGGGTGTTGAATCTCTAGCGGGTTATGCCGATATCTTCCAACGGAATGTTATGGCCTCAGGAGTGGTGCCACAGATCTCCATGATCATGGGTGAGCTGAAAGCACAAGACAAATATATTGGGATAGAAAATGATTGGGAGCGTTTTTTAGGTCCGTGTGCTGGTGGAGCGGTTTATTCACCGGCTTTGACTGATTGGACCTTCATGGTCAAAGACACTTCCTACCTCTTCATTACTGGCCCAGATGTTGTTAAAGTAAGTTTTGACCCCCCATTTCTCATTCAAGCATTGGGCGTAGTAAGCGAATTTTGAGATAATTGCTTGATATTTTTCATTATTTTAACTGAACTTCAATTTTTCTGAAGAAATGTGCTTATTTTCATATTTCAAAAGGATCAGTTGTTCACTGATTTTGGGAGTTAATTCTCCGATCGAAACAGGATTATGAACCGAGAAATATGAATGATTATAATGCAATACCCATATGCATAAGTATATGATGAATATATCCAATATCATAAATATAAAAATAAAAATAAATAAATAATTATAAAAAATAAATAAATAAATAAATGAAATTAATCAAAAAAATTATCCAATAACAATAGCGTCTTCAAAAAAGAAGGACAAAAAATTGATGCATTTTTTTGTGTGAATAATTTCAGACTGTGACGGGTGAGAGTGTGACCCAAGAAGAATTGGGTGGAGCTAAAACTCATACTACGGTTTCTGGAGTGGCTCATCGGTCTTTTGAGAACGACATCGACGCTTTGTTGCAACTTCGAACCTTTATGGGATATCTGCCAAGTAAGATTGATCCACGACTTTTAAGGGGAATATCTAGAATCTTGTTTTTGCAAAAATATTTTTCGACAAAATTCAATCCATTCCCAAATATTGTTACAATTTCGAACTATCTTCTTCGCTCAAAACTTTCGTTCAAACAACTTCGATAAAGAAACCTAGTGATTTTCTCAATATCGTGCCTTTCATTCCATTTAAATAATAACATTGATAAATAGATCTAAGCAAGTATTGCGATCTATGACTTCTTGTCCTAAAACGCACGGTTTCATATCAATAGTTTTATCACATCTTGATTAAACTAACAATTTAAAGTATTTGATTATTTTGCAGGTTTAAAACTTTTCAAAATACGCCCAACGTTTTCTTCGATCTTAATGATTTGCATTTAGAGCCTTTGAGATGGACCATACCTAACTTAAAGGCTTTTTTCATTACCAAAATCGTATATCTTCACCTAAAGCTAGTTTTCAAAGGCACCTAAAACATGATAAGCATGTTTGTGTTTAATCACTCAAAATTTACCTACAAAAAGGGCAATTATACCCTTTTAACAAGGATTTTAATAAAGATGGTTCATAACTCCCAAGAATATAAATGAAATTACAAAAGTGGCAAGAATCAAAGGCTTCAATTTGAGTAAAAAATTTTTTTAGGTTCAAATAAGGAGCCCGCTCCAATTCGTCCGTGTAATGATCCTTGGGATGTGGATGTCCCTGGATTGGACAGTGTGGTTCCCTTGGAGAACACCACTGCCTATGACATCCTGGATGTCATTCATGGAGTGATCGACGAGAGAGAATTCTTCGAGACGATGCCAATGTATGCCAAGAACATTGTCACTGGCTTTGGTCGAATGAACGGTCGCACTGTTGGTATTGTTGGGAATAACCCAAAACACGCCGCCGGTAAAATTGTTTAATTATTTCATATTTCATATTAGGCCTGAAGGGAAGTTCAGTTTGAATGGATTAATTTCCTTCAGGTTGCTTGGACATCAATGCATCAGTCAAGGGAGCTCGTTTCGTGCGGTTCTGTGACTCTTTCAACATCCCTATTATTACATTTGTGGATGTGCCCGGATTTTTGCCGGGAACTGCTCAAGAATATGGAGGCATTATTCGGCATGGAGCCAAATTGCTTTACGCTTATGCTGAAGCCACCGTTCCCAAAATCACCGTGATTACTAGAAAGGTAAAGAAAAGGAATTCGTATTTTAATACGGTGGGGTACCACAAAGTTTTTGATAAAATTTGTTGACATAGACGCAATAGTAAGAACATTCGAAGCAGGAATATTTACCTTTTTATCAAGCTTCTTTTTAATAGACGTTATGCAATGAATGTGTATTTCAATCAAAAATTCTTGTATCAAGTTTTGATTATAACTTTTGGGATTTGGAAATCAATGACAAGGAAAGAACCTTCTCTTGTAACTCTCCCATAATTTCCAATGTTTGAGTAAGAATATCATCAACTTGGATATGTTCTAATAGGCTTATGGAGGGGCTTATGATGTCATGTCCTCCAAGCATCTTCGCGGAGATATCAATTATGCTTGGCCAACGGCAGAGGTTGCCGTTATGGGAAGCAAAGGAGCTGTTTCTATCATTTTTAGAGGTGAGTCTCATTTTATATATTAAATAACGCGTTCATGGTTCACGCCCCAAAAGTAAACTTTTACTTAAATTTGGTCTAATAGGCTTTATAAATCGCTTTCATTTTTATTGCTTGCGTATGTTTTTTATTCCAACACTAATTGGTGTTAGGCTAGATGTTGGTGAAGGTAGAACGAAATAAATGAGAGCAAATTAATCTCGCAAGGAGGTTAAAAGGCTTAAGTAAAAAGCACAAGTTGATTTCAATTCCAAAGAAGTCAAAGTACGTAAGGGTAAACAGTTTTATATCAACCAATTACAACTCAGATTACAAAATACAATTACATTTTTACCTATTCTGACACAGTTCTGACATATAATATTTCATTTAAAAAAACCTTATTCTTTTGATATTGTCTTGTAACATGAAAATCAAAAACCCAAAAACTAGCTACTTTAAGGTACTTACGTGACATTTTCCATTTAACTCGGCAAGAAAGATGGACTTTAGCCAAAACAAAATTGATTAAAGTGTTAATTTGGTGTAATTCAAAAGCAATTTGAAAAATGAGTAAATATAATTTTTTCCTGTAGGGCGGCAAAATATTTTTAATTTGTGAGAAAAAAAAAGGTATTTTTGATGTGGTCAAAATGGAGTTTTATGCAATAAAAAGTGGAAAATATGTGATTATTTAATTGCTAAAAATTTCTTTTTTATCGTTCCATTTTACAATTACATTATCATAAATGCTTTTCTCACAAACAAAATTTAGTTCAACAGATTTATTCTATTAAAAAAAATTATCCTTACAAAGAAAGAAGAGCCTTTGCCAAAAAGTCATTAGCACGTAGCGACATCTACACTTTGAAATGTGTGTTGCTCTTTGATAATCTTTGTATAAGGTGGCTGGCCCTAATATCTCCAAATGATCTTCTATGTATTAAATTTGTGGTTGAACATTTGAACTTCGTCACAAATATTATACTTCCATCTATCCTAAGTCGTTTCAGAACTCTAATGAGTCTAGCATAAAATGTATTCTTGCCACGAAGTGCAAGTGTTTCCTGGCAACCTCTACCCGTATAGAAACAATTACGATAGAAGCAATTAGACATGCACAAGGTTGCTCCAAGTGAGCGTTTTAAATCATTCCGCGGGCGGCAAAACAAGGCCGTTGGCTGTGTTGTGCTGCTCAGCCCATTTTGGCGAATCCAAGTTTTTCCCATTTTGACGAGCATTTGATGATTCTAGGTCCTTGGAAACGATCGGTATTTCACTTAAGGATACCTTGGCTGGAATTGGGTCAATAATATGCAAAAAATAATATTAGGGTGATTGATTTAAAAGCAAGTAAGCAGGCCTTGTGCTATTGCAAAAATAGGACTTAACATTGATCCAAACACTAATATTAAGATGCGGATTTATTCAGTGGGTTCCAAAGAATCATTTCAATATTTCAAAATACTTAACATATAGAGAAATGCAATATTTTTTAACGCTTCTTTCTGTTAAGATCTAATCTTTTCTGTATCATTTTCAAGCAAACAAATTGGGCATATTTTCAACCAAGTGAAAGCAGAGGGATCAAAACGTAAAATTAAGATCGTTTCCAGGGACCTAGAATCATCAAATGCACGTTAAAATGGGAAAAACTTGGATTCGCCAAAATGGGCTGAGCAGCTCAGCACAGCCAACGGCCCTGTTTTGCCGCCCGCGGAATGATTTAAAATGCTCACTTGAAGCAACCTTATACATGTCCTATTGATTTATTGTTTTTGTTTTATTAGGCAAAGGATCTGAGGCTCAGGAACAAGAGTACGTTGAGAAGTTCAGCAATCCATTCCCAGCCGCTGTTCGAGGTTATGTGGATGACATCATTGAGCCCAGAACTACTCGACGCCGACTTTGCAAGGATTTGGAGCTTTTGGCCACTAAAGATCAGAAGAACCCATGGAAGAAGCATGCCAATATGCCTTTGTAGTTGATATGCAGAAGACAACGATACATGTATTTAGTGATCAAATGAACTCCTGGAGCATTTACCGGATGACTTGTAATCTTTATTTCGTGAAAGATTTAAAGCCTAGGAGAATGTAAACCCTGATGATTATTTTCTCGGTGGACATTTGGATGCAAGAAAATTACTAAACAAGATATTTTGCTTTGTTTCATTGGATTGGATTGTGAATTAAGCCAAGTCCCTGATTAAGTTAAAGAAACCAGCAATCACCCTTAATTTTCCCCCAAATCAAAATACAAAAATTGATGCTTTGTCACATTCGCAAGTTTTGGTTTCAATTAAATATCAATTCTTCCGTAATGTTGTGCTTCGAGGGTGCACCTCTTGAAAACTGTACAATCATAACTTTTGGAGTCTCTGACAATAGAATGCCGCAAAAAGCGACCTCAAGTGGCAAAAAATTGCATCATCTGAAGTGCAGATATGTAAATATGCCTGAAACTGTTCTTCTCTTTGCTAAGGTTGGATGCCTCTCATACATATTATTAGGTGTAGAAATACTTTTAGCTTGAAAGGACATCTTATTTTTTGCCTCATTTTGAAGATATTACAGATTTATAATGTCTACTACAACTTCAAAATCCGTCACCCTCTACAACAGGGATCGGTAACGTCTGGGCCGCGTCCCACATGGGGCCCAAGCGTGGTCATTGGTGGGCCCATGCGTTATGGGGAGTGGGCCCGTGAGCCCTCCATAGTACTGTGCTCGTGGGCTCAAAGCTTTTTGATCGTTAATTTGTGGGCCCCTGGACCTACCAACGTCTGTTTGGTGGGCCCTTGACAACACGTTGTCGAATTAGGGGGCACTGACCTAAAAGCGGTTGATGACCCCTGCTCTACAATGAGAAGCAAGGGAAGAATGAAAAGGCAAGAGGCGCCATTGACCGAAAAAAACATCAGACCTTGCGTCGCCAGACCTATTTTACGTTGATTTTCATGTGAGAAGATCTCCGAAACTACTTTTTTGGCAAAATTTGAGGGCCTTTTCCTTGACGATAATCTTCCTTTAAGTGGCATCATTTTGTTTAAATGGCACCCATTTTTAAGAAATGTTCCTTTTCGAAAACATCAAACATTTTCCCGGTTCATTCAGAGTGATCTGATCAATTTCAGACCTACGTAAAGGAGAAAGAGAAGCATCAGACTTATGGATTCTGAACACTGTTGTACAAAAGCTATTTTGGTATTTTTAAATGCACAACTCTTATTTGCATCCTGCTCGACCTTTTGCTAGCTAAAAATATTTTCATAACTATTTTATGTATATTATTATAAGAATTATTATCAAAATAACCTCTCATTATAAATTACAGTGTGCAGAAGGAATTTTTTCCGTCGAACCAACTTCAAATTTCCTGCTGAACCAGACAAGGCTTGGTGAATCTAAAGACATCATGTTAAAGGCTTGTTTTTCTTCTATTTATGTTGAAGAACAAACTTTCTGGTAAATAAAATCATGTCAAAGCAAAAAAAAGGCGCCACATCTCAGATTTGCTCCGCGCTGGAACTAAACTGAAGGAGACGAGGATTTTTTTTCTTATTGAAGGGTGCAAGGGTCGGAGCTATTTTAATAACAAAAAACCTCATAAACTGTTTTTAGGTAGTGCACTCCATTATATTTGCTACACATTTTAGGGGAAATTATATATTATATTGTCTTCTCTCTTATAGGTCCCAAATATTTTTTCGTCTCGTTTAGGGTTGAGAGTGTTCAGGCTATTAGTTTTTAACTAGAGCAATTCTGGCGATGATTTTTAGGCTGCATGTGAAAGCTCGAATAATGTTTCAAACCCCAAAAACGAATTTTTTCTCGGCAAATAAGCTGTTTTTTTGAAGTGTTCAGGACAAGAGTGAAGCCTGCACAATTTCACCAAAGGTCGAACATACTTCTAAAAATGAGATGTTCAATCTATTTTGCAATTATATTATGGGATTTTCAAAGATGTCTTTTCCAGGTAATTCTGTATGTTGATGTATGTTGCGAAAAAATCGAAATTCGCTGACTTTAACTAAAATGGACATAAGTTGCAATTTTTGGTTCAAGTTGCATTTTGGAACTTTGTCCAAGCCTTACTCATGAAAATTGCATTTCATTACCGAAGGTCTACTTTAAGCGTAACCGTGTTTTACAAGAAGAGCCACCTTGTTGAAAACAATCAAGCGTTTTTACCTTGAACAAGCATAACATACGCTCGGTCCATCCTGGAAGCCACAAACAAGATTCTTGACGAGTCAGTGATAATGACAAGTTCAATCCATTATTTCTCCTTGCCAAGAGCGTCGAAGGTTGAGTTCTTTATCCAGCTCCTGTTTTGGTAGATATAGATGCTGGGAAAATTTATCTTCTTGGACAACCATCAAATACAAACGAAGCTTGTGCTGTTAATTCAGGATGATTTCTCAACACTAGTTGGGTCAGTACTAAGCAAAATTCACTTTCAGGGTTATATACTTTTAGAGCTATAAAAAGCTCTTATTGAAGCCTTGTGCTACTGCAAGAATAGGACTTAACAGTGACCCCAAATATAAGTTCATGATGCATATTTCACTTTGGAAATTAGTTGTTTGATATAACTAGGGCCCGGATTTGAACTGGAAAATTTGATCAATTTTTTTTTTATTTTTTCGGCAAAATTTAGCCAAAATCAAGTTTTTTGGCATTTGGGGAAAATTTCCAATTTTTTTTCGCACTTTCATGTATAAAAGAGACTCATTTCTCAGATTTTGGCGAAAAAATTGGCAAAATTCAATTATTTTGGGCAAAATTTGTCAAGTCTCAATTTTCGGGCAAAATTTGGCAAATCCCAATTATTTTGGGCGTATAGAAAGTGTATCTATTTCTTCAACAAATCAAAACTCAACTCTTTCCACCTATTTACTTCTTAACTTGAAATTCTTTTCCCATGATGTGACCTGGATTTTGTGGCTGTTCTTTTTTGCTAAGTCAACTATATTTCATTTTACAAAAATGGTTTATCACTTGCTCCGGCACCTCACAATCTAGTGTCAAATGTAATAAGTTAGTGGTTTTAACCTACATCTATGCTTTTCCAGCTATGGACTAAAAAAATACATAGGTTAAGCAAAAAAGTGAACCTTTTGAAAACGTTTTTTATGCCATAGACCACTCTTTGCCAAGTTGCAATGAACTAATTTAAACATTTCTATTATTCTAATATAGCTAGTCAGACCATTACGCAAGACGAATAGTGATATTTTTCCAACAAGGCTAGAACATAAGAAATTGCACTAAGAAATGTTTTCAAAGCAGTTTAAAAACAAGTTTTTCCTGTATTTAAAAGAAATTCAAAAAGTTTGTTCAGACATCTTCAGACCCAACATCTGCCCATTTCTCCAATACTATGTCTCTTAAAAGTAACCTCTCAACAATGTGAGCTTATCTGTGCTTGCCAAAGGGTTTGGTCACGGACATCTAGAATTTCCTGGACGGCGCACGGCAAATCAGGGGTGACCAAGATCAAGTGGAGAAGCAAAAGAGGAGAGAACGTGCTTTTGAAAGTAGAAAGTCTCAGTTTTTAAAGAATTGATGATTATCCATCAACTTGCAACGGTTTGGGATACACTTCTGGAATATTTGAATAACAAAATGCATTACTCAAGCAAAACACTAAACTTGTAATGCCTCTTCATGGTTTCAATGAACAGATAAAACACCCTTAGAACATTCTACTATCTTAACTCTTACTCAGCCTAGAACACACCTTTTCAATGAATAAGGTTTATTTGCATCATTCGAACTTATACTGATCATTGAACTAACTCATAAACAAAAAATAAGAATAGAAAACACATGAATACATGAAAATATTAAGACAAATTTGACTGTCATTGAAACTTACAAAAAAATAAGCTAAACTAGAAATAAACTGACAATAGATCGATAGAAATGAGACAATATGAATCAAAATCAACTTTAACATTTTGAAACAGTTCTCATATCTTTAATTTGGTCTCTAAAACACATCTTTCTAATATACTATTGCATTATGAACAAATAAAGTAAAACTGACTAGTCTTTCACTATGTATTTTACGTGATACCAAGATATATTTTCCTGTTGAATGTTCTTATATCCAGGTTAGACTAGTCTTTCATGAAATTCTATAACAATTCAAATCATGAAGTTCTGAAGAGAAGCAAAGAAGGTTATGCCAAATTAAAAGTCCTTGTGTGTCAAAAATGGGAGCACGTTGGAAAATAGTCAAAAATTGGATATTTAGGCATCCTTGACCATAATTACATTGTACGTATATGATGAATTATATTATTTTTTTTGTTTGTTTGTTGCGGATTTTCTACTACCGCTACAAGGAATGCGATTCCCTGTAAACAAGGATTTCTCCCGACAGCTTCAATTCGATCCCCAACAGGATTCGAACCTACGCCGTCTGGGGAAGCCCTTTTTTTTACCCTCGGCTCTTATAAGAACGCATTAGTACGCGCGACCACTCTGGCTTCCTTATACATTACAGTATTTATGCTAGCTCATAGTATTCTTAAGTTTAAATAAAATGATTTTCAGACAACGGTTTGGGATACACTTTTGGAATATTTGAATGACAAAATGCATTTTTCAAGCAAAACACTAATTTTGTAATGCCTCCTTAGGTCTGAAATCTAGATTTTCAACTTGTTTGCATCAATATCAATTATAATTATAAGGTGCAAGTCTATCTTATGGCATATGGACCTTAACCCACACGCAAATTCACTACTTAAAACTGCTTGAACAACTCTTAACCATACTTAGATTGTCCTGAAATCAATGACACGATCGTACAATAAAAGAAATTCGAAGATGAAACCATCAATTCTAGAACATGAATTTATGCCAAGGTGACAACCCTTAAAAAAATCGATTTCTAATAAGCAATAAAGATTGCCATGTCTTAATTAAGTTCAGGATAAGGCGTGGATGAGCAAAATCTATGTAAATTGTTCAAGCCGGGTAACAGATAAGCTCAAAAAAAACGCCGTTATGTTGTTCAAGTTGTTTCTTGAATGAGCGTGATGAAACTCCGCGTTTTAGTCCGGGGGAGAATTTCCGGGGGAAATATGGTTCCTAATCCATTTTCAAGATGAATTTGCGTGGCATTTTTAAGCAAGACGACACCGAACGAGGGTAGCAAGAGCTGAGCGAAGGAAGACAACAGGGCGCGGAAATAGAGTAGAGCTACTCTGGACTTGCGCAAGCGATGAAGAGACTTCAGACGAACAGATTCCTTTGCACAGGCTACACTTTTATAATATTTACACTTTAAGTAACTTTATCATAATCCTCAAAAAAAGTTTTAATCGTCTTACCTTCATTCAGTTAGCTTTCTGAGAGGCCGGCCTCGCACTTCTGATATTCATGAGAACATTGAGCACCTAGAGAGCTTTCTAAGACACTACAAGACTTTAAACAAAACACACTGATTAGGGAATGATGATGCATTGGAAAATAGACACTAAAACACTCTTTATAAATTATGAGCCACATGAACTTTGTTGCACGACTTAAAACAACTGAGCTTGTTTTCCTTCTTCAGGGTGTCTCCCGCAAATCAGAAAAACTGCACACAAAATCAATCTTGTAGTGTTTTAAGACTATTGAAAGACACTTACGGTCTGAATGATTTTATTTGAAAGGTCTTCATTGATATTAGTCGAAAAAGCAAGCAGATTTTTACTTGACAAGCCTCAATTGTGGTGTCTTGAAAGTTTGAAGAAAGGCTGGATTATGTGATCTTCTAATCAAAACTAAGAAAAAACCTTATGCCATTCTGGATCCTATTTTCAGACAAATTATTTGAACACTCACAAAAGGCTTTAAAGTTCATTACACTTTACATTGACAGGTTTTGTCCAATATGTTGCAAAATAAGTTCTTAACAATATTCTGATTGTTTTGGTCACCATTTTTGATTTTCATCTTTTCTCTTCAGGGATCCTGTGGCACGTTGTCTTCTTAAGATTAATTATATTTGAACCAACAAATTAGGACAGACCAGCTGACTTAAAGTGTGGCAAAACAATAAGTTAAGTCACCTTTGTATAACATTCAAACCAATTATTGCTCTTGGGGCCAATCAATGAGCATCTTAAAGTCATTTTGAACATTGCAACAGTTGCATCAAGCAACCCTTAATCTAGAAGAGGCCTCATCTTTGGCAGTTCGCCCAGCCAAGTTAGCCAGAAGACCAAAGAGGCTGCTCTAAATTTCCGGCTGAATTGGCATTCGATCCTTGCCTTTCACTTGATTTGGCTCACCTCCGGCCAGTTTTGCCGTGCCGTGAAAAGTCCACCTCTATTCTAGATGTTCTTGGTTTGGTGTATCGTGAGCGTAGCATACTCTAGAACCTTTTGTTTATACCTATATAAAGAAAACGGATTATGCAACTTGGTTAAAACCCAATTTGTAATTTAGGATTGGTTTATTCAAGCTCCATTTTTGCTTCAATCATGTACTCTTCAACTTTTTATTGCGATTTTCATGTCAATGTTCCCATATCGTTTTCGTTTTATAAAATTGAAGTCAATTATTTTTTATTTTTGCTCAAGTATTTTATGATAATGATCAATTTTTTTCCGATTTTGATCAATTTAAAAATCAATTTTTTGGCCCGAAAAAATCAAGTTCAAATCCGGGCCCTAGATATAATTGTCGCGTTGGTGGGCTTTTTGAGTCAAAACGGATCGTTCCAACTAAACTCTCCTATTGATAAATATACTTTCGTCGAATTGCAATTCAACAAGTAATTAAACAGACTGAATATTGATTAAAAAGTTTTAAAATAACATTGATCTTAACAGGTTTTGAGGTACATCACTTCTTCCCCAGACCTGACTTATTTATCACAATAAAAATCAAGATGTTCCCCATTTGATTGTGGGTCCATAACATGTCAACATGTGTTGGGTATTTCGATCCAAACTCAAAAGCCATTTCAAACACTTTGGGTTGACATTCCTTACGGATTTTCTCGTCAAGAAAGCCAAAACATTCAACGGCTTCAATGCGATGTTCGACTCTTGCAATTTTTAAAAAATATATATGTAGATAATTCATATGCCACACATCGTCCGATTTATAGCAATCAATAATATCACTTCTTGATAAACATATTTCTGTTCCTTAAGATAAATTATAACGCGTACTGTCATATGTTATTTACTTTTTAAGAGTATTCTTTCCCTGTTTATACTTGCTTTCTCGTGGAGATAAATGTCATATTTCTCACTTTTAATGAAAACCAAGTCTTCCGATTTAGTTTTAAACTTTATCTTTTTATTACAAAAATCGTGATTTGGCACCCAAAAAGTCCTATATTAACAAAAGAAGAAATAGAGAAAAATGACACAGGCTCTTAAACATCTTTTGTACTGGTTTGTTAATTCACGGACATCTAGAATTTCCTATTCTAGATGTCCTTGGTTAATTATACGGAGAGATTCGTTCAAACCACGAACGTTTCAGATTTAGTGTCTTTCAGTCCATCATGAGACAACAAGCCGTATGTTAAATGAATGTTTTTGTTATCAAAATAAAACACTCCCGTAATGCCATATTCATATTCAGAATATAAAACCACGCAAATGAAACTGCAAATGTAGGTTAGTAAATGAATGCGATTAAAGAACAATATGCCAAAAATTCTTTCCTCAACAACTTCCCTCATATAACTGATCAATGATAGTTTGGAAACCTGAACTGACAGAACATGTTTGGGTATAGAAATCTCAATAGAGCTTGGCAACATTCTTTGTCAGGCTTGTGAAAGTCATCACGCAATACCAATGGCAAAAATGTTTTTTTTTTTTAATTTCCAAAACATCCCATAGACATCATCCAATATTCAATTGAGTCTATGGATTTGCAATGCATCACAAAGCAGAAAAATGCCTTATGAAAAATCTTAGAAATCTTAATTTGTTAAAAGTATCAATATCATCTTATAATTTAACAAGCAATATGACCGAGGGATCAAAGTCAAAATATTAAATTATCCGACTTCAGAAAAGATTTTGGCAATGAATATATAACTTGATGAAGAATTCCTCGGAGGTTCGAGGAATAAACGTGTTTTAGTCAACCTGGTGAGATGCAATGGGGAGCACAAACTAGCCCCAGACTTCTCAGTTCTAGCTAAGCAGGCAGACTACGGCGACAGTTGTTTGATCCGTGACCTCTAGATGACTCAGGCTGTATTTTCGGGATTGACTCTGAGAATCAAACTTGAAAAGGGATATTTGCGTTACAAACAAGGTAGCCCCATCTATGACGTTCCTTATGAAACCATCATTTTTAACAATGTTGTTAGGTAATCCCTCATAGAGGGCGGTTTTGGCGACGTCAAAATTGAGATATCTCTATTTCATTTATCTATGTGGGGAGTTCCACAAAGCATTCAATAAGACAGTCGAAAGAAGCGACCTCAAGCGGCATTTATCGCATTTTTTGGAATGTACTATGTGACAAGAAAGTTTTGACACCTCCGCAAAATTTAAACTTCCCGACATACCCTACGACTCAATACATTTTTTTTGTTTTTCTAAAATATCAATATTCGGATTGTCAACGAACTAAGCAAAGTCTTTGTAACAGAACTAACCTATGATCAGCATCTTAAGCAACGGTGACCTCAATTCATTTGATATCCTTTCCAAAAAAAATGCGATGTCCAGATTTTTCAGTCATGGAGAAAGTCAAGACCCGTTCTCGGGCCGTTGGGATGATGGAGGCCGGTAAAACCCAAGTAGAGGTTGCCAAGACCCTGGGGGTCTCATTGAGCTCTGTAAAGCACTGTTGCAAGCGCAACTAGGATGGCCAAAACCCTTAAAGACAAGCCTCAGTCTGGAAGACCATCAGCAATTTACAGCACTGCCAAAATTGTCATAACCAAGAGGATTGGAAAGAGGAGACAATCAATGCAAAAGTTGGCATCAAGATTGACTCAGAGTGGCCATCCAGTATCTTGTGAGACTCTACGACGCCATTTGAAGTGTGAGATGAGCCCCAAATCTCTGGTCCATCCCCAAAAACCCCGGTTGACAGAAAAAATGAAGAAAGCTTGTGTAAAATTCGTCCAGAACCATGCTCATTGGACTGATGACGAGTGGAAAAACGTCATATGGAGTGATGAGAGCTTCTTTTACCTTTTTCCAAAGTCCAATTCTGCCACTGATTGAGTTTGGGCGAGCAATTCAGCAGAACTTGTCCCCAATGAACTTGTGAAGCACAGCCCCAAGGTTATCGTCTGGGGGGATGTTTTCATCCAGTGGAGTATCCAGATTGCACTTTGTGCCCCTTAAATGCAATTTCGACCAAGAGTACTACCGGGAGAAGAGCCTGGCCAAGGAAGGATTGGAGGCCATCAACAGAAACAGGACAATGGGATCGATTCTGGAACGCCAAATTGTGCCAGACGTGTCAAAAGCTTTTTTCATGCAAGATTCAGCGCCGCCTCATTGCACCCTGACAAACTACAGATGGCTTGATTCAAATTTTCCACAGTATTGGAGGAAGGGGGGGAATGGCCAGGAAATTCTCCAAACCTCAATCTTATGGAAAATTTATGGTCCATCCTTAAAGAAGAGGTCGACAAGCTCCCTCCCCAAACAACCCTGGAAGGATTGAAAGACACTTGGAAAAAGCTTGGGCAACCTTAAATGAAGATTTGCTCTTGAAGTTATGCCTAAGAGATTGGCCCAGGTCAAAGCAAGGAAGGAGGATAAAACCAACTATTAGAACATCAACTTTCATTTGTTTGTTTTTTCCTGTAGAAGCTCATAAACATGGTGTTAAAACTTTCATGTCACAGTGTACATGTAGAGAAATTCCTAAAAACAACCCTTCACTTTGGTAAGTTTGAATGCTTCTCGTACATCCCCAGTGATTTGAAATTGGCGGCAGTCAACTGCAAGTTGTTGATTATTGTATGAGGAATTAGTCTTAAATTTTAGAGACATCAAGATTTTTGCCTCGTTTGAAGTCATTACAGGCTTAAAATATCAACTTCACTTTCAAAATTAGTCACCCTCTACATTTAAGGAAAAAGAAAAAGGGAAAAGGAGAAGGCAAGAGGGGCAGTCAAACAAATCAGAGTGATCAATTTAAGACCTTTAAAAAGGGGATGGGAAAGCTTTCAGACTTTAGAATTTTTGAACACCGTTGTGACAAACTGGAAGCAATTTTTGGTGTTTTGCAAATACACAACTTTCTAAGTTTGAATTGATGGCTAGAGAATGAAATAAAAATTTGAGTCTCATACCATGCATCCACATCATGAATGGATGAGTGTAATCGAACGAATTCAGCTGGGGATTCTGGGGCCAAAATGGCTAGGGATGCGTCGGAGTCAAGACTCACCCTTCACGAAATTTAATCAAAATTCGTGAGCCCAACTCGTTTCCTAATTATGACAATCAATTCAAATAAGAATTTTTTCCTCACGAAGCAAATTAAAACTATGAAATGTCCAAACCTAATTCTGACCCATCCCTAGTCATTTTGGCCCCAGAATCCTCAGCTGAAATCGTTGGTATACACTCGTCCATTGCGAGAGACCTATCAAGGTGAGTGGTTGCAAGGTTGTGCCGTTGTAAATTTAGCTACAGATATTTGCAAGAAAAATATTAAAGGCGTTTTTAAATCAACCTGTACAAATGTACTCCAATTGTTTGACGGTTGTAGAAGGCTTCTTAGCAAAAGTTTTTGGACGGCACTCAAAGAGCTCAACAAATGCAAACCTTTTGTTGTCAATTAGCTTTGTATTGCTCCGAAAGGTATCTTCAAGTCAAAGGCCATGTCATTCACAATCATACTGTCTCAAAATTGATCAAAGCGGTTGTGAGTGCTTTTGCAAATCCAGACTGGCCTCATCTAGTACAACTTCCCCATGTCTCATTCTAGCCCTCTACTCTCAATACGTATAGGAGTACATTCCCATATATTATTATGTGTGTGGGCTCTACGCTTTACACTCTCCGTACAATGGAGATTGAATGTCGGGTTGTAGAGCTTCTCGCACGTCAGTCAGTCAGTTTCACTTCCACGAGAACCCAGAAATGAGGGCAAACTGGCCTCTTTCCAAAATGACTTTTATTTTGTGCGACGACAAGTGCTAAAGTGGGCCATCCTTTCCGGCCTTGTTGAGCTCATCAGTCAGCTGATTTTTGAAAAATCAAGGTGTTAATAACGTGCTGATCTTCTACTGAAGTAAGTTTAAAGTTTGGTGCGACTTTTGCGTAATGACCTCGAAAGCATTGAGAGCCTTTACCCGGATGGAACTGGATTAAACATGATGGCAAAAGAATAAACAAGTTGGAGTATTACTTTGCCAAGACTTACTAAAATCCGATTTGCACCAACACACACTTGAAGATGTTGTTTTAGTCGTTTCTTGGCTAACCGCCAAAGATTTGGTTACTAGCCATGTAAACAAAAGCAAGATTTGGGTCTCTTTCTCTCAAGGGACATTGAAAATGCAATGCTTGCGAAACTCCACAGTTCGTCAATTGTCATGTGCCAGCTTAGAAACTCATGAATAAGAGTTCTTGTTGTTCTTCTTTGTGTGACGTTTGTGTCCGTGAATATCATTCCAGAGGTGTCTGAGTCCACATGGAACATGTGTTTTCGATTATCGGTGTTTTTCAAAGTGATGCTATATGTTCGAGTGTGTGAAGATGCCGCATAAATTGCCAACAATGGAAGAGACATCTCGGGGAGGATTTGAAAAGGCTGTCACGCCCCCTTTGGTTAATCAAACCAGTGGAGGGCAACAAGGCACGCCTAAACTTCAAAGATGTACGTAAGCTGGACCAAATCTTTGAAATAGCGAGTTTCGGAATACCAATAACCGGAATCGCCATATTGCTAATTGCTCTTTTGTGCATGTTTTCATACTTGGACATTTTCAAATTCATATTTAATTTGAGAAAACCTGGAGGAAAAGCACTTCCTATTATGGTCTCTACTCATGCCATCAATGATTTTTATCGTCAATCAAGATTTTGAGCCCAGAAAAAAATAGTGCTGACAAAATGGCCATAATTCTGCTTTAAAGTTGAGGACATTTTATTCTTAAACCTTTTGCCACTCAAATCCTATTTACATTTTAACCTACACTAAATCAATTATTTCCATATCACAAAATTCCTTAACCTGAAATTAAACATAACCTTAAAATATAGAAAATGAACTGGCAAAAGAAGTTGAAATATGTACAGTCGAATCTCGATTTAAGCAATCTCAGTCTAAGCAATTTTTGCGATATAAGCAACTTTTCCGCACTGACCAAAATTTTACTACATAAAAATTCTCGATATAAAAAATTTTCCATTTTTCCTCAATCTCAATATAAAAAATATTCTCAAAGTTTTGGCATACTTCTCTTGCTTTAATTGGTCAAAGCACAAAACGACAAAAAACAACAACGAAGCATTTCCAAAACGATCGATGCAATGCTTCCATATCTTGCGCTTTTGCGCAAATTTTGCCCTTTTGGGGGTCCCCTTTGCCTACTTTTTTTGGGCTCTAGCGCCTTGCACTATTTTGACAAAAAACTTGCACTTTTCAAGTTCGAGTCGAAAGAACGAAAAAATTACATTTTTAACCCTAAAATCACTAAAAATTGTCCAAAATGCCGCTCAACAAGAACTATTTTCAAGACATTAAGTTTAAAAATTTAATTTATCGACAATTATACAAAATAATATAAGCATAAATTAGTTTCACCAACAGATGTGCAATGCTTGAGAGTGAAAAAAAAATTGTGTCTCGCGAAGCAAAGCCTACTAAAAATAAGTAACCCAAGGAAGTGTCTTGTCAACCCAAGAAAGTGTCTCTAATTTAAAGTAATTTAAGGTCAAACTGAGAATAGAAGATTTTTTGTTGAGATATTCCAAAAAATAGCAAAAAAAACTCGTCAGGTTGGAAGCGTGGAAGGCTCAAATTTTATAAGAAGTTGTTTGTCCCTGTATACCAATCATGATGACAACATTGTACTTTCTTCTTTCATTTTTTCTGTCAAATTGAAATTGAAACAAGTTCGTAAGTTTTGTAATGGAGATATAAATGCATGCACTTGTAATGTCAATTTGTGTGTTCTAATGACTACTTTTAAAAGCTAAATTTTACTATGGTCATTGTCACTTTTTTGTATTGAAAGTAAGCTTATAAGGTTATAAAAAGGTGATGTAAACTCCTCTAGTAGTATCCAGTATTTTTTATCGTTTCTTGAGCCAATTTTCTTGAGTCTCAATATAAGAAAATTCACGATATAAGCAACATTTTGCCGCTGACAGAAAAGTTGCTTAAAAAGAGACTCGCCTGTACGTTCGTATATTCATCTTGAATTTCTTCACTTCCTTGTGAATGCAATGTTTCCAAAGTTTTCACATTTGTTTAAAAACATACTCAAATACAAAACTCAGGTATCCTTTCAGTTTGTTCATTCTACAGGGTCGGCGGACCAAGTGTAGACTCTTTAAGACCATCATGCAAATTGACATTTTCAATCGATTTTTCTTTCTAATTTACAGTTTAAGAATTCCAAAATGTTAAGGAATAGAAGTTGTTTTGTACATATCCCTGTTGGAGCCCTCGGGCATGGACGAGATCATGACATTGATGAAATAATTGAGACAGTTAGCACAGTGCCTTGCATTTGTCCTTGCATTTGTCCAAAGGGAGGAGGGCAAAATTGTGGGTCGGAATGGACTTTTTGGTATCCTAACATGTCTCACTTCTAAGTATGGGCCAAAAAAAGAAGTTTATGAGCCTCAATTAGAACTGAAATGAACACTTGTTATGTACTAAAAACGCCAAAATCTGCATTTGGACTGCCAACCCTGTAACGTTGAATTTAATTGAGCTTAAGGAAATGAGCCATTTTCAATCTTTTGAGAATGTTAATATTTGGATAACGGAAATTCTATTTCATCTTCTTTGTCAGCGTTTGAGTCCTAAATTTTGTTGGTTCTCGTGCCAAAGCTTTCAAGGCTTAAATATAGAAATCAATCATTCAAAATCATTTCAACACAACTTTGGCCAGCCCAAACAATGCATTTTCTTTTGTTGTGTCAATATACTAATTTGTCGTCAATACATCTCTTAGAAAACATCTTCTAATAGAAAACTTAAGACTACCAAAGTCTTGCAAATATAACAACACTTCAACTTTTGGAATTTGGACTCCGTGATGTGAAGCAGAGGTTGAACTCGAGGATTTTGCACAATTGGGAAATGACGTTTTCAAAAAATTGTTTTAGTATAATTAGCTAACTACCTTACGCGATTCTCTCATTATAGCCCTTAAAAATTCGAAGTGTAAAATAGTACAAAAGTAAATAATGCAAAAGTGCTAACGACCGTACCAATTAGATATTTTAAATGACATCGGTGATATTGATTCTTACTTTTCCTTTCATTTTCGACACAATGAACTTGTACCGGTACTTAGTGATTCATGGCAAACGGAACAGGAAACCATGACTGTAACTAGGAAATGGTTGATCTCACAAAAAATACATAAAGCTCAAAATGATGCGACAGAAAACGAAATTTCAGTTACATATGGCTTTATTACCTTTAAACTGCCTTCTTTTCGATTTTAGCCAAGTTTTTGAAGGGAAAAAGTCGGAGTCACGAATGCTCTGTTTCAAAATGACCCTTCAAGGGGAAAATCAGGCATTGCTTTAATATGAATAAATATCGGCTAAGTTGAAATTTTTTTTCCGACTCTTCCAACCAAATGTTTGGCAAATCATATCCAAAGAAGGTAAAGTTCATGTATGGTTTCAATCACGAGGTGTAGATGATGTAGTTAAGGTTTCCGTTTCCTTTGAAACACCCGGTACTCGAGTTAGCATTTGCTCATTTTTTCACTCGAAAATCTCACACGCCGAGTACATTCAAGAGGCCAAGCCAGATATTACTATTTTAACATCCACAAAAATACCGAATCTTCTTGTCTCCATGCAATATTGATCAAGTCAGATCCAATCAACAGCCAATTCTTTTTTCAGAGAAAGTTCTCGGAAACTAGTACTTGTGAGCTCCCCTTACAATTAGAAAATAACGACATGAGGAAGTGCTTGTCAATTTTCTCATGATCATAGAGAATAAATACCGTATAGCCAAAGATAATTCTTAATGTACAGTTTGAAAAAAAATAAAAACGGTAGCTCTCGTAAACTTGGACCTTTATTACTTAAGCAAGTATATGAAAATAAGTCAGCTGTTTCAACCCAATAGTGATATTGGGCTGGACGAGTCGCCATATGGCTTAATCTTAAGTTATGTCTTAATCTTAAGTATCTTTACTCTGCGCTTGCGCACAAAGGATTGTGCGCCCATTATCGGAATTCCAAAGACGTCGAAGACAAAATATTTGCTAGAACTATGTACCTCCAAAGTTATTCGGACCACAAATTAACCTCATCAACTCGTTTTGTTACAATATACCATTGAAGTTTTTGGGACTCTTATTTAAAACAATCCTGTATTCTCCGCCTGAGAAGGAACAAATTTAAAGAACGGCAAATGATAAACATTGAAAAGGCATTTGGCTTGGTTTTGCAGTAAAACTAATTTTTACAGATAATTTGCGCGTTACTGAATAGCGCTACAAACACTTTTGTTGCTTAAAATAACTAAAAAGTGGGTGTTGAGGTAGCCTCTTATTTCTTTATTTTTTGCTTTTGTTATATTTTCTTTAGATCTTTATCTTTATCTCAATTTTTTCTCAGATTATCTCTAATCTTTATCTTAAATTACTGTAGAATTCCACAAGGTAAGATAACTCTTATTTTGATTTTTTAGTAACTTAAAAGCTTTAAAGGCAATTCCAGATGAAGAGAAGGAAGATTTATTTTAATAAGTCCTAAAAATAGACTTTTTTGAGAACACAAAACGACTCGTCAATGTTATTAGCAATTGTCATTTGTTATAGATCTTAATGAGGGAAGGTTGGAACAAGCAGTCTAGTGAGCCTTTTGCACTCCTCTCGCGATTGTGCCATTCTCAGCTACCTTGTTCCTTTGGCCCAGAACCACGACGGTTTGGCCAATCTCGGTTCAGCTGACGAATTTGGCCGTGGAAGAGATTATGATTTGATAGACTTTGAAAGAAATTATCCTACTGTTCATTTAACATCAGACGAAATTAGCAAAAAAAAGTTTTAAAGGAAGAAGTGACGAAGCCGATATTCATTTTGGAACAATTTTTGTTAACAATGAAAATTGTGCTGCTGTTTCTTTGGCCATAAAATAGATATGAGAATGCAAACACCTTGTCTTGGAATTCTGAACACGAGCACTTGAATCCCATGGGACATTTAAAAACCGGTGAAACTCAAATATCATGCTCATGACTTATCACTCAACCTCTCTTTTCTTTCTAGTTATCGTGGAATCTAGCAATGGACAGCGAGTTGGAGTCATTATTAGGCAACGTACTTCCACAATGGACTCAAGACCAAATCGATTTTCTCACGATGAATCTAGTTCCAGCTCATCCAAACTCTCCACATTTCTAGACTCATTACGTCCAAGATCCAAGTCTGATGCCACCAAACGGCCACAAAGGAAAATGGTGAGTGCGAACAACCACATCATAAAATCTTCGACTACTAATGATCATGAAGATGAAGATTCTACAAGGTCCATAAAAATTATGATGTTCTGTTCTAGGGCTACGTGCCATCACCAATGTCCATGTCCCCATATAACCAAACCCCAAGTGGATCCAGGTCTTCCTCCCAACCACGTTTACCTACAACAGAAGAAGTAGACGAAAATAGGGGAAGTTTGTCTAAAGATGAGCCCGTTCCTGAACATGTCCCATTAAGACATGTCCGAGTTCTATCCAAGGAAAGTAGCAAGGATGATGGAGGAGGTCACGCACATCAAATGATGACTAAGGTCATGAATATTTTCCGTGGGAGAAGCTCCAGCTCTGCAACAGCAGAAGACAAACATAGACTGTTATTGAAGGTAAGACGAATGAATGCAAACACAGGATTGATTGAGTTTTTTTCTGTTATTCCTAATCAATGAAATGCTGCATCACTTCAAGTCTCAGCTTACAAACAAGCGATGTTCTGACAAAGATATGCGTGCGATTGGAAATTACGCAGTCTTGTTTTGGACCATGAAGGACGTGTTTTCTTCTGAGAGTCATTCATAGAACGATTACACAAAACCCTTGTATCAAAGGAGCTTCTTTCACACTTTTTCCTAGCAAGGCACTAGTAATTTGCCTTGGCATCGATTTTACAAGTTGTATCAAAATAAAGATAACAATTTTCTTGTCATGAAGTATAGAGTTATCAAACAGTGTTATGATCTAGTGTGGCTAATCTTGTTCATAAACATTCATTAACAGCTGTAAACATTCCTAGTGATAGGCCTGACCTTGAAAGGCAGGCCCACAGTCTAGTCAAGGCCAGGCCCGGAAGCGGTAGGGAGTTAGTGTATGCACATCCATCACAGTCACGTGGAACAAAGAAAAGTGAAAGTTCCAATAGGAACACTGAAGAAAAACCCGAGGACTTTCTTGGACCTAATGTTAGTCATTCTTGGTTCAGGGCTTGCACAATATTAATATTAGATGAGAAAGCGCTTACTTTTACGTTCAAAAAGGAAGCATATGGTGAAGGAGAGTTTGGATGTACTCCAAGAACCCATAAAATCAGAATACACTTCCCCAACTGGTTTCTAGTAAGGATCATTTACTCTCCATTTCCTGCCATCTAATGCTAAGACAGCACTTCCCAAGCCAGCCGAGTGCTTGACCTTTTCCCATATCTAGTTTTGCAAGTCTTCGATACTTTTTTGAAAAGAGAACTCACAGAGAGGCCTTATTGCATCTACTGGCGAGGCCTGAAACTCCTCCTGGCAGTTCTTTCGTAGTAATCCCTCTCCTCTAGTGGCACACGTACTCACGGGGATTTGCTCCAAGATCTTCTCGCGAGGGACAGCTGTCATTTGGAGGAATTAAAGCCAGTTTCCTTCACTTTCTCAACCTCTTCGGAAACAGATTTCACAAGGACACATGGCCTTGTCGTGGCCAAGTACAATGGCGTGGCCGTTTTGAAGCAAGTTAAGATCTGGAGCTTTTGTTGAGGCTCTGCCGTCGTGTTCCCAGTACGCCTGGACCGAAGTGTTCTTACGTGATTGACTCAAAGTAGCTTCACAATAATTGAACAGCAGTTCAAAAGAGCGCCAAGAACCAGCTATAACCCGCCAAGTAGTTAGTGCCTTGCTCTTGTTTTGCCTGAGAAAAGAACCGGCTCACACTCTCCCGGCAGATGAAATTTGGAGAGTTGGTATATTTACGCTAGCGGCGAGTGAGGCACACGCGTGAGCAAGAGCAAGAAAATACAGCGCCACTCACTCACTCACCTTTTCAGAGTGCGTCGTGAACAAGAGGTAACTAATCATCCATAGATATGCACGTGAAAGTGAAGACATTATGCATATCAAGTTGATTTAAGTGAATCAAGAGCTCTTCTTTCGCACATTGGAATACCAAGAATTCCTGTGATTTTGAAACCCTTCATTATTTGGGACCTTGTCAGTTGGTTGAAAGTGGAGTGAAGTTGAGGTTTGAGTTGAGAGCCTTGCTGGTATACAACTGATTACATAATCAAATACACTCACTCTCCGCCACAACAAACCAAACCTGATATTCGTAATTATGGACAGCTTGGTAGAAAACTGCGTCTCTCAAGCTGTCAGTGAATTGTTTTAATTTTATGCCATTTCTTTGACGACTAGTTACATTTCCGGTCAATCAAATGAGATAGTGAACCAAATTTTGTTACTAGGCAAGACATTAAACTTGATGAAAATCACGCTTCTTGTCCATAGAAAACCAGGTCTATTGTTCAGTAGTACCCCATCATTATCTAAGAAAGGTCATAGGTTGAGACATAATTGGTGTCTAGGATAAGTCTGCACATCCCACTCTCAAGGGAAAGATTTAAGAGGAACAGCAAGCCTTATCTTTGCTTGTACCTTCGGAGACTGAAATCTCAAGACGCAATTTCCTGCCTTGCCCTTGATGCATAGATCTTTGAATCTGCAACATGTACAAGATGTACAGTTTTTGACCGACGGATGGGCGCCAAAATTGTTCACCCGGCAACTCTCAAATCATCTCTCCCTTCACTCCCTTTCAAGGTGTCAATTGGAAAAAGTGTTTCTTTTGAGCTTTGAGCACAAGTGTGTTTACAAGCTTGTTATCAGGATATCAACATCCATATGATTCAAATATGTACAATTCGTTGTGAATAAAGTGCAACAGGAATGACTTCATATGTGAACACTTGGCTCCGGAGAAAACGGTTAGATTCTTCGGATTCCTCCGAGAACAATGACAAATCCAGTGACTACTTCGAGGAGTATGACGACTTCCAAGAATACGATGATGGCGATTTAAATGAGGATGATTGCCTTTATCGCTCTGTGGAGAATGGAAAAATCCACACATGTCGCCGGAAGTCCCTCGACCCGCAAGGTTGGGATTGTGTTGCTGGGCGAAAAACATTACGAATAGACCCGCAGCTCTTTCAGTTACTAAGGCTCATCCAAATATCCCCTAAAATGTTTTGTTGCCACCAAACTATCATCAAAACATTGTTTTCTGTTTGCGGAAGATGATTTCAGTTAGTTCGAACCTATTTCGGGATTCTGATGAAATTAGAAATTGTGCTGCGTACATTCAATCCAGGGGAGGGAGAAGGCGATAATGCGGGGACTAAAAGTATTGTATTTCGATCCATCAACACAATCCCTAACTAAAGCAGAGCAAGAATTACGCTATTGTAATGAACTGGATGTGAACGTGAAGCCAATCCCAGGACACGGATATGTTCCTCGACGATCCCGCCATATTTCCATTGGAGATTCCGACTGCAAACGAGTCCCTGTGACGCCACCTTCGTCACTTACTTCCAATGGATCAACTCCTCGAGGTTTTGTCCGGGTGCGGTCACAATGGCAAAAGGCTGTCCGAAAAATGTCCGGCAGCTCCGGTAGTGGGGGAAATGGCACTCCAAGTCCTGAAATGCCCCAAGCCCCATTGCCAATCCTCGTTCCGAGGACCATTTTGGACCGACCAACGGGTGGAGGAAGGCGTACCCGCCATACCAGTCTGACAATGGATGCTGAACCTGACCCTCATGCAGACCGTAGGTTTCAACGAATGCATAAAGCGGACTCCTCACCATTACCTCAGAGACCGCCTCTTCCAGAGCAAGAGCGACATAGGCGTGCTTCCCAACCAGTGGATAGTCGATGGGAAAACTTTCCCTTCAGCTCGGCTTTTACTTATGGGCGGGGTACCACTGTTCCATTTCCTTGTGGAAGCGAGGCTGTCATGATAAACTCCGCTCTTGCCCATCAAGCATTTCAATCGTATATGGTAAGCCTATTACGGAGGAAATGAAACAGCGAGAGCTCGAATTTCACGTCAAATTCCTGAATGTGGATTGATTCCAAGCATGATTTTTGTAATCTGAGAAGTACTCGGTGAACTTTCCTTACGGAGGCTGAACTCGATGCTCGTTAAGCACAGTAGTTTTGGTTTACGTACCAAGGCCGTTAGATGTCGCCAAAGTCCAGCTTTCTTCCACAAATTGTCGAGGAACCCAATCTAGAGTCCCTCTTTGAAAAGTGAGGGAACTTTTAGTGAACAAAGTAGTATAAAAGAATATTGTGCGTCGATATATATTGTAAGACATGCCTACCTCTTGAATTTAGAACAAGATCATGAACATTTATATTAGCTATAAAAGTCTGATAAACAACGTTCAAGGCAATACTTAAACTAATTATTGAAAGATAGGTAAGAATCACTCATCACTGAAACAAATGTTTACTTTTCAACTAAACATCCATGAGATTCCTAAGTATCAAGTTCATGAAATCTGATTCTTTTGGCGTCTCTGTTCATTCAGTAGAAAAACAAGTGCACCACTCTTGAAGAAACAACCCAAGAAGCCCCGAAATCATGGAGTGGGTGGCTAGCAATGAGAATTATTATTTACAGCAGAAACGAACCATTTGCGTTTTCTGCAAATGAGACCTGGCTTGCATTGAAAAGAACACGTATTTCAAATTTTAGCCCAATCGAATGCCGGAGTGAAAAGTTATGCCTTCTTAAACTTATGTACTGAAGAGAGCATAGAATGAATGAACTCGCCCTTTTGTGGTAAAACGATTACCACAAAAGGGCTATTTCATTCATTCTCGGTAGGATTTGCACTGAACATTGAGTGAGCATAAATTTTGTCTCCGACGTTCGATTGAGCTGAAAATTAAAATACGTGTTTTTGTCAACATCTGCAAGGTCTCATTTGCAGAAGAACGTACTTGAATTGTTCTTACTGGAAATCATTATTCTCGTTGCTAGACTCCCACTCCACGTTTTCAGGGCTTCTTGAACAACCGGAGCAAATCCTCCTACGAAATCACTTGACGGAATCATATCGGAATAGCAGAAGAATTCATTTATTTTTGCCCACTCTTTTTACTTGTCTGTGGTTGTTTTGCCGATAGTGCTTCTTATTTTCAATTTATGAAGTAACTCAGAATTCCCTCGGAAATTCAATCAGTTTCGAAGAGCATGAAAAGAAAAAGACTCTCCTCATTTAATAGGGTCTTGGAGCGTGAGAGACTCCAGATTGTAAAAGTTTTCAAAAGAAATGTTAAGTTGGATGGCCATGGCACAACGATCTCCCTCAAATGCTATACATCACTTTGCTCATAATGAAGATTGATCCACCGACCACTTCCTAAGAAATCTGGCACTTCAAGCCCATAGCTGGTTTGGTGTCATCTCATTCCAAGACGGATCTTTCAGCACATGAACAAAGAATCTGACGTCTTAACCAAGTGATAAGAATTAAATACAATTCTAAAAGAGGCTCTGGCCGCGAGCCATCAACTGGAGGAAGCTCACTTTGGGGTTGTCCATGCTTCACTGAGCTTGTTTATTGAAAATGTAAACAAAACAGCTGTGCTGGCGTGAGCCTGGAGACTATTAAAAAACGCGCGAAATTTAAAAACCGCAAAATTTGAAAAACGATTTTTTTCATTAAACTTGTGTCTCAACTTTTGTGACGCATACTGTATTTTTGGTAAATCATACTGATGTGACCAAAAAATGTTTTTCAGCCAAGTGTTGCCAGATTTGCCCTTGGTTAGTTTTTTAGGTCAAAAACTGCAACACAAGCTGACTCACAGAAAATAAAGAGACACAAACTCATGTTAAAATACGGCGACACTTTTTATTTGGTCGCATCACTAGTAAATCAGCGTAGGTTACAAAAAAAAAAAACGTTTCAAGATTAGTGGTCTTCAAATCTTTTTTTCAAAACATTCCCAAAAGACTATTGAATTTTCTCTGTCCTTCATTGTTCGTACTAAACAAGTTGAAGAAAAGAGGGCAAGTAAGTGTATCTTTACGTGAAGGAGAATCTTGACGACATTAGGATCGCATTTATGAATATTTTGCAGCCCCCTCTTCATCATTTTTAGACGCCTTGCAGAGGCTCTCGTTCAGAAATATTTTTTGGCCAGAATCGATCACCTGAAATCATTTCCATATTTTTGTCTTATTTCAGGTTAAAGCCCAGAGGTGCTAACATTTTTTACATTAACAGTAACACCACGCTTTCATGGTCCCCCTCCCAGATTGAATCTATCACAAGCAAATTCAGAGGTAGTGAAAACAAAAAAAACAAATCTAAGTCTTCAAGGGTTGAGCTCTCTTCATTAAGTGACCATTCTAGCAGGGCGCTTTTATTAACATTTTCAAACTTTCAATTTTTTATTGTTTGGAGGTTGCTTGAGAGTAGCCAATGAAATCATGATTTTTGGGGGGCAGGTTAGTTTTAGTCACATAAATCGAAAGTGATGTGTAGAGGGTGGAAAAAAAAGTTTTTTTCCTGCAGAGCAGAAATTCTAGACGGCTGATGCAACTAACTCTCCTTTAGTGTTAGTGTTCAGCTGACCCCAGCTGACCTGTATCGTAAAACGTCTAGATTTTCTGCTCTGCAGGAATAAAAACTTTTTTATCCACCCTCTAGTGATGTGGCTTGCTCTTAATATCCAAAGGAATCCAGGCTAGTTTGAACAATGAAGTCCTCCTCTCTTCTTTATCGGCCTCCTTCATTGTTCAATTTGTTGCCCATTAGTAGGGAAGGGCAAAAAGTTTTTGGGTAACAAAAAAAGATTTTGGGTAACTTAAACACATTTATTTGCCTTTTTCGCCTTTATTTGCACGATTTTTCTACGAATTCGGCCTACAATGAACAAATTGTTGAGAGTTTGCTATTTTTTCTTTGAAAATGTTTACTTTTGGAAGATTTGTTTTTTCAAATTTGAAAACTAAGTCTGATTTTACGGCTCCCAGCATAGGCCAGCATAGTTTTGATTACTGCTACTTCAATTTCTAAATTTTGCTCTTCTAGATTGAAAAATAAGCAGATGAAAAGAAAGTATCTGAAGCTTTTTGTTTCAGAAATTTCAGTTTTTTGCGAATTTTTTAATTTAATTTGCGCATTTTTGGTTTTTATTTGCGCTTTTGACCTTTTCGGCATTTTATTTTACAATTTTGGGCTGATTTTTGTGCAACTTTTGGTAACCAAAAGCTTATTTTGATTTACACTTTTTGCCCGTCCCTACCTATTAGTCTTCGTCGGGAATATGTAGGAGATGATCCTCCAACAGCTTCTAAGCAGGGTTAGATAAATTTTTAAATATTTTACCTGATCGACCCCACTCACTATTCAAAGGTTGTCCAGATCTGACAACAGTAACTCTTTGGTAGACCAAATTTCGTATAAATGTTAATTGTATGCAGGAACGTTAATGATTAACTTTCTTCTCACGGAATCCCTCTCCTAGTAGCGGGAATAAAAATTCCGCAACCAACACAAAAATGATGTTTTAAGTGCAATATAAATCTAGAATCCAAGTTGATATGGCTTCATCAAATAAATACCCTACAATATTCTTGGTCCCGTCCACTTTTCGGTAATCCAGACGTCGCAAAGCACCTGACTTTCCGTCCAAAACAAATACTTTAACCAACCTTGTGAAGTAATCCTATCCCCATATGTCACTGAGACATGATGGCCATGAGAAAGGGTCCATTGCGGATGTGTCCATGGGCGCAAAAAAGTTTTTCGGCTCAATTCCCTTTGGACGTAACTTGCCTCCAAACTCCCCAAATATGGTGGATGCTTTATACTACAACCATAGTATGTATAACGAAGTTGTGCTGGCAGTGTTTTTCGATTTTAAAGGGGGCAACAAGTAATTTTTTTACGGTATCATGAAAAGTTTGCAAATTTGAGCACTAAAAAACTACACGAGTTTGAACAACACCACGCATGGAATTTAATTGTGCTGGAGAAGTCACTTTTAAGTTCCATATATAGACGTTTGAGACTAGTTTTGAGGTGAAGAAACAATACTACATACGTAATCGAATTAGGTCACGGGTCAAAAATTGATATGTAACTTAAAACATGTTTGAAATTATTTTTTTGAATTCTTTTCACCCACAACAAAGGTAGTGTCATGGTTGTCTGAACCTAAAAAAGGACAAAAGTCTTTTGAGCCCTAGTTTCATTTTGGGTTTATTGAAGTCCGATTGTGTCCTTCGAGAATTGCGTCCAAAAATAACCATTGAAAATTGATCGGGAAAATACATTACACCAATATTTCATTCTAAACTTTAAAAAACGTTAGCATCCTTTGTGGCTTTGAACTGATAAAAGACGAAACATCTGGAAATGATTCTATTTGATCGATTTTGGCCAGATTTTTTTAAGGAGAGCCTAACAATTACGAGTATGATTAAATCAGTCTTTGGCTTGTAACCTAATGTTGTTTGACAACTTTGTTCGAAGTTATGGTTTGATAATAACATTTATTGCGATATTTTTTATCGTTGAACATACAATGTATTGTATTGTGTGGAGGGTTTGGAATATGGTAGTCGGTTTTGGCCAAGGTATGTTGAGCTAACCTTGTATAAATAGAAAGTAAGCGTCAAGAGCGAGCAACATGACAAAAATCATGTACCTTTCAAAGCCAAGATGTCTGATGTCTCACATCGAAACTTATCATTGTCTTTCTTCAAGGGTACACCAAATACTAATATATGAGTAAAAGCAAAATCTTTGCTCTCCAAAATATTGGATTTTTAACGAGTTTCTCGCTCTTGACAAAAAAGTGTTTGAAACGTGCAGGGGTCGCCCAAAATTCCTTGTCTACTTAAATCGTAAGTTTTGCTTATCAACAAAAGATGAAAACGAGCATTTGCTAAAAAGAGATAAATTTTCATTACGATCTTGAGCATTGATCGGAAAATAAGGCATTTTAACGACAGTCTACCTACAGTTTTAACAATCCAAGTAACGGGTGGTTTGTTAGTTGCAATCAGGAAAAGATAAGAAAATGTGTTTCAATCTCCTAAGATAACAATTCTCCCTTGGCTGAATAGGAGGTAAGTTTTCCACATTCCCCAATCCCCAACCATAATACTTGTACATTTTACAAAAAAGCCAATAAGCATTTAGCAAAAAATATAGTTAAATATAAATTTAATAAATATTCTTGGAATAGCGAAGCCCATCTCAAAAATTGACCCAGAAAACGGACCACATTCCTCTCGTCGTACAGGAAACTTTCCGACAAATTGTAAGAATATCTAAAGCGTTAAAATGAGAAGAAATATGGATACCGATGACCATTTTTTATTCCTGCTGGTAGGTGCCTCTCTATTTGGTCAAATTTCTTTTGGTCCTTTCTTCGCTATGTGTCGATTTCATTTTTTTACTCTTTTCCCAAGAGCAGAGATTGACCAAAATCGTTCGCAAAAGTAAACAACCCAAAAGAAGCATTGGTCGTTGTTGAGCTGACCTCAAATTTGAAGACTTGGGTCTATGTGTCTATCTTGACGGTTCGTTTCAAACGACTGGTGTTGTTTTTTATGGCAACGGAACACCTAAAATTTTCTTGTAAATTTACCGTTACTTGCTTGTTACCAAAGTTTTGAAATATCTTAAATGTTACTGAATTTATAAGAATGTTAAAATTGCTATTAGATTCCAATGTGACTAGAAGACAATGCTAAAATTACCTTTTCAATTTGGGCCCATGGTACTTGTGCACGACTTTTATACATTTTTAAAAAGTTTCCTGGTTCCTTTGACACATTATTCTCGTGATACCCTCTGTTAAACGTTGAGCTTTGAAGGCCTACAAATCGTTGGGATCTAGTCTTACAAAATTGATACCATTTCCTCGAAGAGTGCGTTGTTAAAGCATTAACGACTTAGAGACCCTTAAAGTTTTCAGAGACGCATTGAGATTGATTTTGATCATGTCGTGAAATTTGGCACATCTGTTTGGCTGTAAGACTCCTTTGCGGCCGCTTTCATCTACTTCAAATTGACAAAATGCACAATTGAGGGCTCACTCAAGTCAGTACCTCTATTTTTATTCATAAGCATAAACTTTGAGTTGTCTTGTGCCAAACATTTTTTAAAATTGTTTTTATTTTAAACTTTTCAGCTCAAAAGCCCTATGAAAACATCCGAACTAGGGACTATCTACAAAGAAAAAAGTCAGTTGAAGGCAAAACTATTTCATGTGACAATATTTTCTGTCCAATATATGGACAGACTTGATTATTTGAAAGAGCTGGTAGTCCCTTGAAGAAGGTTATTAGCCGCAACCCTGCGTGTCACTAGACTATCTAGGGTCTCTTTGGAACGAAATCAAGGCACAGTGTGTTAAATAATTTTAATCCGAAGTGAAAAAAGAAACGACAAAAATCAAACAGCTAGTGATTGAATGGAACTTGGATTTCATTTGTCTGTATCCAACCTTTTTTGAAGGCCAGAAGGAACTTGCTTTGTTGCCAAGCAGATCACGGGGATTAATTCTCCCACGTTGCTGGATTTTGTGGCACTTCCTAAGCCATTTATTCGTTTGGTTGTCGAATTGCTCTATTCTCCATCGAGTTCCAAAATCATCTTTGAGGCCTCTCTGAGGATGCCGCGAATGAAGAAGCGCGCCAACGCAAAGAGAACAACCTTCTTTGGAAAGGGAGGAAGAAGAAGATCTCTGGCCTTCGAAGTTGTACCAGTTCCAAGCAACTTGTTGGTGAGGTGCAAGTGAGGATTGATTGCCGAGTGACAGTGACATTGGTTAATAAAGAATTTGAGTGCTTGTGCCTGGTGGTTTTGGAAACACCGTTGACAGGGTCTCTTAGGTCTTTTCCGGTCGAAAGGATTTTTTCCTTCAATGGAGGTTTAGGAGTTTCTTCATTGGGTTTACAGAAAATGTACTTTTAACGGGCGTTCCATAAAGATCAACCTGAGCCCATTTTCATATGATTATGCAATCAAGTGGCTTGAAAAGGTAGAAAAGGCAGTTCATGGTCATTTTGAAATCCAGACGTTTACGATTTATAGTGTTAAGGTTCAGTTTTGTATTCTGGAATCAAGGCTTTGTTCGAAGGCAAGTATTTGTATATCAGCTAAGTAATAATTGGGCGAGTCCAATAAGTTAGTTGTTTCTTTTGAATCACCCTGTAATTATCTTCCAAACTCAACCAAACCAAATTCATTGATTATTCATTAACAAGGTACAAAAGAAGTACCAGCATATATATATTTAAAAATATAAAGTTTAAAGAAGAGACGCAGGGTTCGTCAAATCATTTACTTCATTGATTTGTGAAGGTTGATGATCCTTATCGTAAAAAATCAATAAGAATATCTTAAGTCAGTTCATTTAATGGACTTGCAGATACTAAAAATCACATCACTTTTCGTGTTGGGAACCATCTGATCAATTCACAAGTTTGTGAAAAAGCTCTTTTAAGGGAAAATACTTTGTAAAAATTGCTAATTTTTAAAGTGATACTTGTTCGCAATTATTTTTTGATCGAAATTTTGCGGTCGTTAAGTTCTTTAGGAGTGATGAAAAATCTTCTTAGAAAACTTGAACTAATCTGTGTCATATATTTTTCAAAAATTGCGCGTTTCTAACACACCCACGATTGATGTAATTGTCCAAGTTTGAACTACAGCTCCCCCAAATCAACAACAAAGCAGACAATAATAACTGTTAAGAGCTTTATGTTTTGTTAGCGTACTTGTATATCATAGATGCGCAGGGTTGATCTGTTGACCTTATTGAAGAGCTAATCCGAGATGTCAGGATTGTGTTGAACGATTAGTAAGAGTAAATCAATATCTACAGCATTCCCCTAATCTCACTGGAAGGGAATTGCAGAAGTCATGCCATCTTTTTGGCCTTTTTTGTAGCGTGAATGAACTTGGCCATTTGTGTTTCTACTGTACCTAAAGCAATCCTCGCTTAGAAGACTTTAAGAGAGAGTTATATGGGCCAACTTTCAGGGGAAACCGACAGGTCTAGTAAGAAAAAATAGAAATGAGAAGACTGGCTCTAAGCATGAAAACGGTTAGAGGTTATCTACTAGATGAGAAGGCTGGTTTGCTTTTGACGTCATGAACATTATCATCGATAAAGCCCAACGTGTTTTGGCCGCCTGTGAGCCAAATATAGGGAAAAGTCTTTAGTCAATATTTTCAACGTACTTTTTTTGAACCAATATTCTTAACATAGAGCCAAAAACGTTCCTGGAACAAAACAAAGTCTCGCGTACTCGCAAGAATAACATCTATGTGAAGTTCAATTCTTATTGTAAAACATTGAACAACTGATCACTTGTCTTCCTTCAATCGTCTTCTTCGATTTGTTGTCAATGTTTAGTGGACATAATTGCATTTGCATGTCAAATCCTTGATTTGTCATTGGAGCAAAATGTTAGGTGTAAAGAAGCTCAAGGGAAAGAAGCGTTAACTTGACTTGAGCGACATGGCTTTGACATGAAGCTACAGAAAACCCCACAGACCAATAAGCAAAAGAGAGAAAAATGCAGCTAATAGGAACCTTTGACCCGAAAAAGCAAAGCATGAGCACTGCTTATTTAAACTGATCGCATAATCGAGTTTCACTTGAACTTCCTGGCTTGATGGTGGCGACAACATCGGCTCACATTTGAAACTTCAAAAAAGACCAGCAACTGGGCCTAGTTGACACTTCTTTCCCATGAGCTTCTTTGGTTGGCTCTACTTGTCTTTGCCATTACGTTCAGATCAAGCGCTTTATGGCACGAATGCGAAATAAAGTTTTCCATGAGCTGTGAATGTGCTAGGGCCCAAATTATAGTTGAGAGTGGTTGTTTAAATAGTAGTTATTAGTTATTATGATGGTTTGCTATACAGTTTCTGACATTAAAATTTGCGGCTTATGACTTTATAAGCTGCATTAATCAAGCCCTTAAAAAGGTACCGCTAGATGAAGATACGACAGAGCACGACAGTGTTACCTAATTTTAAAAGTTCTAACATATAAATCAGATTGCAAAATTTATTGATGGAAATTTTAAGGAATAGGCCTTCCACCCATTACCAAAAGGGTGGCAAGCCTAACTTTGAAATGACTTCCTTGTAAAAGGTCAATTGTAAAGGGCATTTGGAAGCATAGTGAAAAACATTGTATTCAAGTATAGTCTCGCAACATGGGTTGCGTTTCGAGAATTCTCAAAATACAATTTTGTAACGATGCTAAGCTGGAATTTCATATTCTTCACTATGCTCGACAAAGTCCTTCGTTTGCGCTTCAAGTTATGGGTTTTATGTATGGGGATGCATGCTTCAAGTATACTTCGCCTATTGACCTCCACCACTTCTGTATGTTTTTCAACGTTTTCAAACTTCTATAATGACGCTATTATAAAGTTACCTTCTATGTAGTAGGTGTTTAAACAGAAATGTAGCTTAATAATACCTTAACAAGCTTGAAATACACTTAGAAGTCAATATTGGAAGTATGCTTATTCGCCTTTCATGTTTCGTTCCGTTGATTTTGGGTCAAGTGTATTCAAATTAGGTTCATGGTGTCTTAAAAATGCATTAAAAACATGCCTTAAAATTGAAAAATCAAACGAATCTAATATCAAAAAGGAATTTAAACCTCTCCTTGTAAGCTATATATTTTTTTAAATATTTGCTACCTTCTTCTCTTCTGCTCTCCGATCGGCCTAAAATCTTTTTTCATTCAATATATGTCTCCATTTCACTGGAGATCTTGAAATACAGAAAAAGTCTTGAAACAAGCTCGAGCTCTTTGAAGTTGGAATATTCTTTATCCCTCCATCTCATTTCTAGGCTCAAGGTCGTATGAATACCAGGAGCCAACTACTTTCGAAAATAATCACCTTATTGGAGTGGAGTACAGCTCAGATATCTGTCTCACCTCTCCTGCGAGTAACTTGAAACCAAGTCTGCCACGTTAAGATTATGCAAATAACCGATATGGTTCCCAATGTATAGTCCTGAAATGAATTGGTTCTTTCACTTTTTAAGAACCTGTCACTTTTATCTCAGGAAGCTCATCCTTTATCTTTGATATCCTTCCATTCACGTGGTTGACTAAACCGATTTCTTGTCAATGATCTATCTGCAGACTGTCCTAAGGTTAGGTTTGATATAATAGCCACCTATCTTTAGAAAGCAGAAACGAAAATAATCTCTATTATACATAATGTCAAAGAAAATAGCAATCAATCTTACTACAGCCTTTTCTGATCTTCTGATTCCATTCTACGATGACATTTCCATTGTTAATCAAAAGCAAGGGACCGAGTATCAGGCCTGACTAACCACGAAACTATTCAAATGAATAAACTCAATTATCTACGATCACACTCGCATTACCTTGATAAGATTGATTATGTCTTCAATAAGAAAAAATCTTGCTCTCTTTTTGCAAAATGCTTTCTTTTTTAGCTTCACTTTCTTAACTGCTTGTTTTAGTAATTAACTGTAAGTTCCTAGGAGAAGTCCTATCAAAATTGGTCATCTATTTTTTGTTTCTACTTTTATAAATTGTTGCTTTAGAGGCCCCTTTGGTTCTTATGGTGTTTTTCCACGAGCAAGTTTCCCATTTCCATTGAATCTGGGCATGTCAAACCTGACTGAAACAGAACCCAATTATGGGGCAAATGTCAAGGTCTGGAATCAGCTCAGAATGGACGAGATAACTCTTTCCATCATGACCTAGATTTTCAACCTGTTTCGAGATCTATCTACCGGGTAGTTCATGAGAAACGGAATAGCAAACCATGTTCAAAAGTCGGAAATGGTTGATCTCACAAAACAAAAAATTGACGGAGCTATTAAAGACGCCGCAGATAACAATTCTTTAAACACATATGTTTTTATTCGCTTTAAGTTAACTAAGTTTTTGGATTGTAGCCAAATTTTTGCAAGGGAGAAAGAATGAAAGTGAAAGAAAAAATGAAAAAAGAAGGGAGAAGAACGGGAAAAAAAACTGTTATTTAATTAGAGGGAAATTGGTTCTTTTCTGAATCGTAAGCCAAGTATTTGGCTAATCATAAACAATGAAGGTGGCTTTCATATGGGGTTTGAATCACGAGTGAAGGGGAAAAAAATAATTTTCCTTTTCATTTTAAGCACCCGGCAATGCCATTTTTCTGGATTGCCCATAATTGCATCCAATTTATTTGTGGTCTAAAAATTATTGAACCACAAGCTTTCTTCTCTGTCTATTGAAATTCAATTCCATTAAACTAAGGGGCTATATTAGTTTCAAATTTGAAGCTTCAAGAACCTTCATATTATTGAAAAGAAAGCGATTCGAAGTTTCTAAACCGTAAATTGTGCGAAGGCTCTTCCATTGCTTCTTCATTAAGGTTCTGTCACGAACCTTGCCAGTGTTTACGATTTTTCCAATCAAGGCGCTGATGGTTGATAGTTTGCACCTCGGTTATAAATCCTGAAAGAAACCGTATTACCAGACACTATTTGTCGGAACGGATTTGGTCTACTTTCGTGTCATTGGAGCGGCATCACTGACCGCAAAAGCATGGTTCAACAGCTGACCGGATCAGCTGCTGTGATCCGATTGATGTGCAATCCAAACATATCTTTCATTATTTCCTAGTAATAGTGTTATCGCTTGCTTGTAACACCACTTACTTTCAACGTAGACACGTCTTGTACTGTATCTTATAAATTGACTTGAAAGCAATTACGTTTTCTATGGGGTCTAATTGTCCTTTAAGAGGGGCTTTAGAACCTCCCTCCTCTTGGGGAAATTGGGCCCTTTACAAAGGCACAATGAAGAGAAACGTCTGGAAATTATCTTGCAGAAGCCACTTCATAGATTTTGCTACCTTAGAACAAAGTTGGTTCTAAAGCACGTTGTTCATCTGTATTGAGGTTTTGAGCCAGTAATTGAGCGACCAAAAGAAGGCCTTACTAAAAGCCTGAAATTGAAAAGTAGTGATGGACCGAAAAAGCTTTTTGTCTGAAAGAAAATAAAGCCGAACTGAAAGTGATCCCTAACGAGTGATGACAAAATAAAGTGTTGATATCTGTGTAATAATAATTGAAAAATATTCCCATTTCCAAAAAAGGCGTTTTATACTTGATTTAATTCTGGCTAAGCATCATTGAAGCCATTAAAGGAAGTATTTGGTTGGTTACAATAATTTGTAATCTGGAAAAAAGCTTGACATTGTCAATGATGTTGCAGATTTTTCCTAAGTCAAAATCGAGCTCAGCTAATTGAAATTACCACTGCCAACTTAAATTCTCTCGATTAGGGGCTTTATCCTGCTGGCAAGTTATTCATTTTCGTTGGCTCTCAGTAATTGCCTGGAATGGAGTACCTGACGAATAAATATGCTCTTCTTTGTTCGAGCTGATCTCAAGGGATCATTCATCTCCAATCTTCTTCTCATCTAGCTAGATCTTGTCTAAATCTGACAAGCTGGTTCTAAAGATGTTACCCGACCCTTGTGTTTTTATACCTTTATCCGGGTAAAAGATGCCATAAACACGGCAAAAAGTGAGGTCTAACCTTTGTAGACTAAAAATCCCGCCATTACCAACAATAATGGTGATGTTGATGATCATGGGGTAATTTTCAAAATGGTTCTGTATATCGCTCAGGCAACGAGATATCACGCCATATGCCCATGAGCAAATGACCTTGATTTGAATGCACTCCATGTAAAAGCTTTTCACTAGAGGAGAAAATAAGACATTCAGAAAGCCCCCAAGAGGTGTACGTGACGAGATTGCCAAAGACTTCCAAGAGAACAGAGTCCTACGTAAACCAAGTTAACTGTGGACATGAGATAACTAAAATACGTATAAGAATGGGGATAATCGATGGTGCTTTCTAATGGTGAGCCGAAATTTCGGTTGTTACCTCAGGTTTAGATTTGTCATGTTATGGGTGGATAGACTTTGCATTGGCTGATTGAGCGACAGTACCATAACAAAGAGAAATACTGTACGTGCAGTCAGCTTGTTGAAATCAAAACAGGAAATACTGTTCACACCTTACAACTAATCACCCAAAAAAATTTGTTAAGTGCTAAAAGTTTGTCGAAACCAAAACAAACAGCAAACAAGCACCAAAAATGCACTTTGGAAAAAGAATTGGATATTTTTGGTGTAGAAGAACTCAACAACACTGATAATTCGTCAAATTTTATGGAGTTTAGCTGAACAAATTTTCAACCTTGAGCAAAATAAGAAAAAAAACGACCTAAAACATGAGCCCGAAGATGTTCGTCAGAATAAATGAGAGTTAAAAATAAAAATGTGTTTAATACCTATATTTTTTTGTACATTTGGAGAGCAATGACAGTATAGTATGTTTACCAGAAAATTGCACCCCTTCTCATTCCAAAAATAGAAGTGTTTGTATTCGACATCCGGGTTGATTGAACTCCCTTTCGGTCGAATTTTTCGATTTCGATTAAATACTCTCTCGTTCCATCAATAATAAGCTGCTTTCAATATTTCCAATATTGTCTTTAGATAATTAAAGGTCGTTCAACCAGAGGAATTATTCAGGGCCCAGATGTCTACTTCATCTTGTACAACCATGTCCAAATGTTGACCTAAGGGTCCTAAGAGACATCCTGTCACACCACGAAAGATCAACACTCGCGCTTGCGGAAAAACATGTCGTTCATTCGTTGGATTCAACGGAAACGTCGGAGTAGAGGTGAAAATGTACTTGAGCAAAAGTCTCGACGTAGTAAAAGTGTCGATGTGAGTCACGTAAATGGAACCAAAGGTTCCAACCTGACAGCTGATGAGGTGCTAAGGTTACAAAGGTCGCCTCAGATCAAGTCCGATGCCATTCAGATTCCGACCATCAATCTCCAGGCTTGCGGTTCCATCGGGGATCAGACTGAGGGTAACTCTGAATTAGATTCGGATCACTATCGGAGACATTCCTTGGGATACATGTCGAATAGTGTCCAGAATAGTGCTTCTGGCAGTCGATCTAGCACCCCCCCAACCGATGATCCCGATGTGGGAGATTCATCTCGAGGAAGAAGACTATCCCCTAGTCCCAATCAGGGCCTTTACTCGCAGTATTGTGCTCATCTTTCTGCTGATTATGGCAGTAACACTTCCTTTGTCGTGACATGGCGAAGACATTCTGACACATGCCAGGTAAGGTTAAATGTGTGGCGAAGGTTGGGGTAGTCCCAATTTACTAGATAAGAGTTCCTTAATGATTTATTGGATGAAGACGAGGTTGTCAGACGGATCTCCACAGTGATGGGCTCGTTAATTCCAGCAGGTAGTGAAGTGATTTCTAATCAATCAATTGTTCACGAAAGAGATGTTGAAGCATTTGAGATCAAATTCGGGACAATAATAGAAACTTTTTAAATCAAGTTTAAATAGGACATGTGACAAGAAAAATGCATTTCACTTGCGTCTTTAAAAACAACTGATGAGCTTTCCCGTTGTTTTAAAGGTCCCCGAGATCAGTTGTCAACTTCAAAACAGGAAATATTTTTCCCAAAAAAATAAAGCCTGAAAGATCGATTTCTTTCTTTGGCCTTTGGATCCAATCACGAAGTCAACCTCACGACTGCTACGATTCTGATCTTTTTTGGTGGCTTTTGGCGATTTCCGGCAACTTAAGCACCAGATTAAGAATTGCTGTGACAAGACAACCCAAACGAAAGTATTTCGGCAAATCGACACAACATAATCATGGCTTCGAAAAACTTTTGGGATCTTTGGTTTTGGACATTCGAACTCAAAAAAACCTTTTTGTTCATCGGCAAGATGATTAAACGAGAAAGTTTGTACTAATTAATAATCGAGGTGTCTAAAAAACTAGCCTCAGGTTTCTTTAAAAAGGCCTTAAATTTAATGTCATCTTTAATCTTCAGTTGTAGCCTTCTTCTTTTACTTAACATGGCATTTGTTTGCTTGCTTAAAAAATCATGATTCACATGAATGGTTTGAAAAAGAAGCCATGCCAAACCATTTATAATGTGTGTCCAAAATACTTGTAAAAGTGTCAAACTTTTCAAGCCCTCCAACAATAAAGAATACACCTCCCGTCGCTAAAAATACACGTCATAATTAATTCACAAGTCGTGAATGCGCAGTACTGGAAAAGAGAAAGCGCAACTCGCTGAACTCATTGCACTATTAAAATTGAGATTGCTTCCAATCCCAAACAACTCTAATCCCACAGGATATTTATAGTGTGTGCTTGAGGTACTCAAACACCGACCTTGAATATTAGAACAGATTTAGGAGGCCTTTGTAGGGACAACCAACTACTAACTGATAGAACCTTAATTCTTCAGTAATGTTTGAGGGTCCTTGACGATGGTCAGGTCCTTAAGAACCTCTTGGAAAACAGCTGTCGCAATCTATAGATCCCTGAATCTAAAATAGTTCCAACACTCTTAGTCAGTGTCTACATATGGTTGAGTGACATTCACATGAAGAAGGCTAAGAAATGCCGTTCATGAAGTGGTTGAGGGAGAAAAAGCGCCATTTTAGTAGTGAAGGTCCATTGCATCGTCGACCCAAAGAGAGACGAAGTTGCAGTGTCGATGTTCCTTCTCTGTGCAGACCCTCTAAAGAGACAGTGGGTTACCAACGGGTACCCGTAATTACTGTGCTCCAATCCCAGGAAACTAGCCATGAGGCTTCGATGACATCTAATGGACACTTAAGAAGACATTCCGTTGGGATTCTCCCGAACAAGATTGGTGTTGGCGCCATCAATGAAAGAGGTTGCGGTAGACGAGATGCCTGTAGGGATAGGCACTCGGTTCTGACTCCTGAACTGAAGGAAACGTTTTTGGCAGTGAAAGGATCTGGTTGCTTCGCTTCTCAAGGAAGCTTCACTATAGAAGATGCTGTCCGAATGTATGAAGCGTCTCAACGACGTCATTCAGACTATGGAACCACTGAACCACATGCTCAGGTTACTGAATGGTCCAATAGATTATTTGTTCGTCATACGAGATATCGGATAAATGGTTTGATTCATAAAGATCTTTCTATTCCTTTCTAGAAAAATGCTGCGGCTGCCGACCAATCCTCAATGCAATCAGGTAAATGATGTTTTTTTCTGTTTGATAGAAGTAAATGTAAGTGACGTACAATAACTTGGTTTACAATGAGATGAAGAAAAATTCATTTCATGCATGCATAACAACCTCAGCACGATTTTGCTTTGACTAATTTTGCAAGATCAAAAAGAAGAACAAAGGCGAGGGTTTCTTAGGAGATTTGGAAAATGTAAGTTCTTCGTATTCTCCAAAGGCAAGAAATTGAGGTGTAATGCGATGCAAATTTAGGCTTTTCAGCACAATCTTGATAAGTCAGTGACTTGACTTTTGTCAAGGGATCCGCATCTCTAACTAAGTAGCTATTTTGAATTTTAAGTGATTAATAACCGCGTATAAATTTGGGGTGGTGTACTTTTACGTAGATTTGGTATGTTTTCATTTGCAATTTAGCAAGGAACTAACCTCGTCAGAGGTTTGAAATTGCTCAAGATTTAAAGACTCTCAGGTAACGCAAACTGAAACTCAGTCATTCAATTTAATGAGCACAAATAGGCAAAGACATTTTTTTCAAAAAATGTGTCGTTTTTTCTAATGGTTGTTAGCAAGAATTGGATTATGGTATTCACTATTAAGTCAAATATTAGCAAAGAAGAAAAATAATGTCAACGATGCTAATATTTCAAAAGGTATTTTTGAAATGATGTGAAGTTCTAACGCGGGCTCGGACAAAGTTGCAAAATGCGAATTACACCAAATATTGCACTTTTGGCCATTTTTTGTCAAATTTAGCCACTTCTCGATTTTTCGTAACAAGCAATGACGTTTGGCATTTTTTTTGTCTCAATCACTCTGTACCCTGCGGGATATTGTTCGAATGTAATATTTAACACGCACTTTTAGAAGATTTTTCAAAGAATAAATAACTTTTTAAAATTGCAGAATGATTTACTTAAAGCAAAACTGTGCTCTTAAGGAAGCCAAAGTTTAAGAAAAAGCGAACTTCATATTATAAGCTATCGCTCAGTATTGAGGCATCTATTTGGCCAAGTTTGACATTTTTCAGCCAGAAACCAACAACTTTTTTGCAACTTTCGTCGCAACTTTTAACAAAAAGTTTTGTTACTTTGGAGCTAAAAACTGCAACTTTAGGGCAAAAAACCTGCCATTTAATATGAGCCCTCAATCTAACCGACCGAGTATAATCACATCTTCACTCTAAAAGTTTCCGTTTACCATCTTTCAAGTTCTTTCATATTTCAAGCGAAGCAGTGTCTTCTCTTTGATGCAGGTCAGTGACAAAACCTTAAAGGTGACCAATACTCAAATGTCATTTTAACCACTATAAATCCCCAAGGGTTGGTTAGTTCATAACCCGTATGCATCACATAAGTAGACAAATATGTGATGCTACTTCTTGCAGGATGTTTTTCATGATTTGATAAATTGACCAGGAAAAGCAGTTTTTTTAATTTACTTTGAGACTAATGTTAGTCACCCTCATTGTAATTATCCTGTTCTCAAAATAAGGCTTGTCTTGTCACAGAAAACAATCGATTTAACATAAAGGCGTGATATAACGATGAATCTGCCTCGAAACTCGACAATTCACGAGGAACTTGAAGATGAGGTGTCATCAGTACGAAGTCTTCGTCAAGGCACGCCCAATATAGCCTCAAAGCCCTCAAATCAGTCTCCAAGTCCAAACAAATTTGTGCGTCTGTTTGAGAAATGGAATTCGCCTTCTAAAACACGATTTTTGGCTGCCAGAATGAGACGTACCCGGCAATATTCAGAGGGTGATTACGCCGAATTCACAACTAGTTTGGTGGCCATGGGCAACGATTCCAACGGCAATCGGTGCAAAATTATTGAACCCTGCATTTTAAAAGATAGGGGTGAGCAAAGCACATTTCCCATTTCCATATGCAATTATTAAGCCTTAATGCTACGGGCTTTAGGTTTTTCCTATAATGTTAGGACTGCCAGAGTGTTGATGTAAATTTCACATTTCTTGTAAGTGAACTTTACTATTGTTTGTCTTGAACTAAGTCAATAGTGAGCCTTAAAGTAAAACTACCAAAAAATCAACGGGCGTCAAAATATCTAATCAATCTTGTTTTGATGCAATTGAATGAAGATGGGATGAAAAATGTTCGAACTTTTGTAAACTTGGAAATTATTCCCGTGTATACTGTTTATCTTAGAAGCTGCAAGGTATGTCAAATTTGATTAACTTCAACTAAGCACTTTCTTGGGTTCACTTTGAAATTGGAAGGGCGTTTAATGATATGTTCATTTTCAAACCTGACAAACTCTGGTTGCAAATTGAACTTTGGTTCGTAATTCGCCTGAAAACTCCTGTCTTTTTACAACTCCTTTTTAACATCTGTTTTTTTCCTCGTAATCTACTGGAACCTTGAAGATCAAAGCTCAAGCCGGAGCGAATCTAACCTTGAAAATAATTGGCCAATCAAATGGTAGTTTGGTCCTGGTGAACAAAGAAAAGACCAGCTTTGTGGGAATTTCTTGGGCTTATTGGCACCTTTATTTCAAGTTCCATGTTTATGATTTTATTGTAGTAGGAAGATCAAGCTTAACAATGGAATCGTTGCAAAGTATCTTTTCTACAAATTGTTCAATGAATCAAGGAAAAGCAAATGAATGGAAAGACGCATTTCATCTTGAATTTCACAAACTAAGGCAAATCAAACCCTGGAGATATTAGTAATTGTGGACTCGATTATTTTAGGCGAGGACTACAATAATGGAAATTCCATGATATTCTCGAGAGCAACATCTTTTTAAAACTTCAAACGCATTTCAAAAAAGAGGCGTAGTTACCCATTAAAATAAGGCTATTCTATTTCTACTAATCCGGATTATAACCAGGAATTCAATGAAGTTTAATTCCCTTCACCGAAATTAAAGTTCAATTTTCCTAGCTTCAAAAACAGAGCCTAGTTTTTTAGACGCAAAAGATCGATCTCAAGATCTTACTTTAGTACTTTAAGTCCTTTGTGTTTTTTTTAAAAAAAGTTTTATAATCCCATACTAAAATTTGTCCCTATGACTAGCTACCTCTCTCATAGCTGTTGTTATCCTAGAGTTTCTGAAAAAAGGTGCCTGAGAATCTGTTTCATCAATTTTTATGAAAACATATTTTTTTTAAGTTTGAAAACTTTCTTGCTGTGTTCATGATTTTTTTATTAAACAGATTCTTAAAAGTAGAGAGGCTGGAAAACAACTGGAAAAGTCTTTAAAGAATCAAAAATATGCTTCTAAACGCTAGAAAGAGTCCAAAAAGTTTGTTGGTTTTCAGTGAGGCACATTTTTTGGTTCAAGACATTCGATTCCTCTTCATTGGTAATTAAACCCCCCTTTTTTTAACCATCGGATTTCTTATTACCATGTCCATTTGAATCATAAGGCAGTATTTGTCTGCGGGACCAGCCATTTATTTTACAATGGTCGCTCTTTCCCTCGGGTTTCTATAGAAGATCAAAAGCCAGGTCTTGAGAAGCTAAATGGCCCTTCAGACGACTTGGTTATTTCTGTCTCTTGTGCGCTCGTTATGCTTTAGAAAAATGGCCCTTTGACTTGTCAGTTCCGTGCTCACGTAAGGGTGGATCCCAAAGAGGATACATGATGGCCTTACTCATTCATTAATGGAACACGAGCAATTTTGCATCATGACAGGGACTCCTAGAGTGTTTTGAAAGATGAAAGAGTTCTTGGAAAAGGCTTTTGAGTCAAACCACGATGATGCCTGGCCAAGGATTAGATAAACAATTGAGGATTTCTCTCAAACTCATTTCAAAGTTTCATGATCATTTTGCAAGTTATTTTGTGGTCCCACTTTTGTACTAAATGAGCTTTTTATGATGGAATTCGAGACCGAGCTCATTTGCTTACAAATTGAATTTGTGCTGAAGTATTGGGTCAAAAATTTAATCAGAGTTGAAAAGACCAAAACTTATCCAAGATTATTCTTCTTTTTGTGAAAAAAATAATAATTCAAAATTTCTAGCCCTAGATAGTTTATACCTTATTCTTTGTAGTTTAAAAGGTAATATCCATTAGTTTGTCAAATTAAAGAGCACTTCAGGTTGTACTTTTTCAGTCTCAAAATCTCTATTTAGTCCTTTTGCTGAACTTACCACTTCGCAATTTACAAACCACAAATTAAAACCATCTTTCGGGTACCTTTAGATAAATAATTTTTGGGATAGATAATTCTCTTGGCAAATGTTGTAATTAAGGTAAAGATAATTGTATGTTTTATGGCGCTGCTCGCGCCATCTACTGGAGAAAGTCCAAGGTTCTTTACTTTGATGGTTTTGATTGAACCTTTCAAACTCCATAGATCTTTGACGGCCATTCATAGCCAATTACACCTTATTTTTCTTAAACATTGTCGTGTTAACACCTGCAAATTGGTGTTTAATGTTTATTATTGCCAATGGTCTCCAATTACCTTGTAAAAACAGATTTCTAAGCGTAAGAAAACAACGTGGTTCTTCTTCTTTGAGTTGATTACGAAGATAACGAATAGATCCTTCTTTGGCGAGTATTTCTGATACTTTGTGTAGACCTATCAGATCATCACTGCCTTGGAATGGTTGTGAAAAGTTGGAGCAACCGAGAGAGAAACAGTATATGGGTTCCTTGTCCCTGGCAAGATCGTGTCAACGTCAGTGTTTTTCACAATGAAGTTTACCTTTGTGACTCAAATGTTGCATTTGAAGCACAGACATTGATTGTAAACAATGTTAATGCACATTTTGAGGATTATACGCCTTGAAATTGCTTAGATCGGTTGATTTTGTAACGTACAAATCCAATTCAACGGAATGTTCGTTTGTATTATTTGAAACCTGTGTTATATTTTGGTCATTGCTTTCATTTCAAAGGACTTTTATCAATAAATGCATTTGGCAACTTTTAGCAAGCCCTGCTCATGAAATTTTTAACAATTTCGTTCAAAGCACGAATTCGAAATTTAAAAGGCCAATAGAAAGAGTGGTTGAATATCAACTAAATTCATTCACTTTTTTGGTATCACAATGAACCCTTTCAACTTATTAACCTCTATAGAGCACTATCAAGTTCGTGACCTACGATTTGGACCAATCTTGGAACCGAATCGCGTCATCATTTAATGAAGCAATTAATCGACTTCTTCCGGAGCTTGCATGTTTGTGCGTGTCTTGATGAATCGGTTGTGCTTCCGAAATATCTTTTTTAAAGAGGTCAAGTAATACCAAAATAGACCAAATCTAAAAAAATGGCTAAAGAAAGATATGGAACCCTTTCGTTCATTGCTGAAGCCTAGCTCGTTATACAAAGCCATTTAATTTCAAGTCTGTCCCACCAGGGTTTTTATTTCAGTTACTAACTCTGTCGACACATAACATAAAAATAACTGTCGTAAACAAGCCAAATTAACCCCCTGGTGTGAGATATTATTATTGTATTGTGTAATACGTTCCTTTTTCTTCCTTTATGTCGTATGAAAGGACCTGAAACACCTTTATCATGATTTGCCTTGGTCGTCATGCTCCAAAAGCTTGATAGCCGTAAATTCTTATCAATTCAAGTTAAACGTGCATGACACGTTCCTTATGCCAATGTTACTGAATTGACATGGCAACAGCGCTTACTCATTGTACCGTGCCTGAGAAAGTTCCAATTTTGGCGGGGAAGTTCAGAGAAAGCCTACAAGATCAATACATCTCACTGAGATGAGGAAGTTCTTAATCATTTCGGTTAATCTAATATCTGAGTGCATTTTACTTTGATGGCACCGGTCCCATAAATTGACCTTTATTGGAGAATGTGCTTCGCGGAAGATTGATTTCTCGTGAGCATTGCCGGCGATTACCTCTGATCCCTTCAAGGCTTTCCTTGTTTTCAACTTCTTTGCCCCCCACGTCTTTGTTATTTGGAACGTTTGGAACACATCTTGCGGGCCTACAAGCGTTCTTTCTACATACGGTTTCAAGTCCAAGGTTCTCACAACAGCTGTAGATAGAGGAGTTGAAGAAAAAGGAAGAGAGAGAGAGGGAGAGAGCTTGAGACTTACTGGCAAGAATCCCCTACTCACTTCTGAAGAACTATGTGACTGAAAGTGTAGAAATTGTACCCTTGAGGCACATTTTTGGTCTAACAGTTTTCTTCTAGTTCAATTAGACATAGCATTTTTTTCACTTAAAATCATTTGCGCTTCTATGTTATTTCACGGTGGTAAAAAGCAAGAGCAAACTTTTTCTAAAAATGAGAATTCTGAAAAGAATATCTGAGAGGAAATAAAAGATATCGGAAAGCCAGAGCTAAAGATTATGCCAGAGACCAGATGTTCTCATATTTACCAAATAATGTTTCAGACTTTGAAAGCGGGCATTTTATGGCTAGGAAGTTTTATACAAAAACAAACAATGTCAGGGATTGATCCCTTTTCTTCAGTCTAGGGCTTCAGGGAATGAAGTGACAAGTTGGAAAAGCCCAACCACTTGCCCAAACACTGTCAAGTGATAAAAAGTGTTATAGCGTTTCTTTAAAAAAGCTCGAGTTTCTTGTGTCTTTCTTTGCCTAGTGATGGACCGAAAGGTCTTTTAACCAAAACCGAAAGTTTCGGCCGAAAGAGGGCTTAACCGAAACTAAAAGTTTCGGCCGAATGAGGGCTTAACCGAAATTGAAAGTTTCGGCCGAAAGAGGGCTTAACCGAAACTAAAAGTTTTAGCCGAAAGAGGGCTTAACCGAAACCAAAAGTTTCGGTCGAAAGAGAGCTTAACCGAAACCAAAAGTTTCGGTCGAAAGAGGGTTTAACCGAAACCAAAAATTTCGGTCGAAAGAAGGCTTAAACGAAACCAAAAATTTCGGTCGAAAGAGGGCTTAACCGAAACCGAAAGCAACTTACTAAAAAGTTATGCACATACAAAACTCACTAAAACTCACTTTGAAATTGAAATTTATTATGTGAAGGACGTTGAGTAATTCTAAATTTAAAAATATTCCGAAAACTTGAGTTACAGAGGTTTTTGAATCCCAAAAAATCTTCGACTTTGCTGTCGAAGTCCATTTTTTATGGTGTGTGTCCACTAACAGTTTCGGAAGGTGTAACCGAAACCAAAACCAACCTTTCCCATAAAAATATCTACACATTGAACTAAGCTTATCTAGACTTTTTTAATTATATTAAATACAATTCTTGCACATCAATAACTTAAGCCCGATTCAGTAATGATTGGCATGCACTCCAGAAAAGAAACCTTTTACAGCTTCTTGTTCTCACTGAACTTTAAGGTACTTCAGAGCACAAAGTGCTTTCCGTAAGCCTCAACAATCCCCTGGAGCCTCAGCTCGTAGTACAATATGACCGCTCCATACTCACTTGGAAGGAAGCAAGGAAGGAACGTCAGACTGGATCGAGCTCTCTCGTTTTTGTTCTTCTCCACGGCTGTGCCTGGATCACTTGCTCCCGCTGTTGTGGGTCGTGTGTGTCTGTGTGCTGCGTGCTTTTGTGCTACATCCTTTCTAAACAATTTCTCATTGGAGGTGCCTCCCTGCCTGTGCCTCTTTTTCCCGAGCTTGGAAGCAAGCAAAGAGCTGACTTAGTGACATTGGACTGGAAGACAACCTCTATTTTGAAACTGGGTTAGGTGACTAGAGGAAAAAGGTGACTGTTCTTTGTGATCCAAGTTTTTAAGTGTTGGCTTCTGGCTTTGGAGGTGCCATAAGTGCTATTTTTAGAGGTGATTCTCAGCTGCAAGAACGTGGTCGTTCGTTGATCTCGAGGAATTGGGCACTTTGAAGGGGGCATTGCTCCAATGTTTATAACTGGAATTCAAAAGAGCGGTTTTTTGATGAATTCTCTAGAGACATTAAATTTGGTAGGATTGTCCCATATGTCCACGCTGAGGAATGCACTTGCTTCTTTGGACATTGAAATTGAAGGAAAGAGACCCCGCTGTTCGAGTAACCGTAGACAAAGTGGCTACAAAAGTTACGTGTTCCGTTTTCCACTCACAATTGGGCAAGCATTCTCAGCATGGACCAGTAAAAATGCAATTTGAGAGCAAGCCCCAACATTTTTGGGAATTTGCAACACTTCTAACGTGGCTGAGAATCACATAGGTTTCCAAGAAGAACTGCTGCCGTGATTGCTACTAGTTTGATCCTGATCGAGACAAGAATCCTCATCATGAATGTCCAATGCTCCCACAGTCTGAATCAGAAGAAGCAAAAATTTGCTATTTCATCTGCTTTCTTCATCAAACTCCCTACCTAAGACGAGGAGAAGCACTTGCATTTTCTCTTTCATAAGAGCATTATTATTCCCTTCGGACTTGAGCACGATCCTCGCCTTGTTATCGCCATCGGTGATTGAACATGTCAGAAACACTTTGTGAGGAGCTTGGTGTCGAAGACAAGGACCTGGTGATCATGAAATTGTGACAAACCCACAACCTCCAATCCCCGTAGATAGCCTGAAGTGAATAGATCCTTGTGAGAAAATGTGGAACCTCTGCCGTTGTTGTTTTATCCCCAAAACCCAAGACGTGGCCAACAATGAATATGAGGAATTTACCGATTTGGTGAAAACTCCGGTAGAGGAAACCGAGCTCTCGGATAAGAGAACTCGTGGTGGGATCCTCAAGATTCGTATCAATTCGGTGGACAAATTCGATACTGAAAAAGAGAAACTCACTGATGAAAATGATGATGATTCTGGTGCCTGTGTGGATGAGCATTCCAAAATGGAAGAGCTCGGTGGAGTGTCTAATGAGAATATCACCCATTGCTCGGAGTACCTGGAGAATGATGATCGCGTCCAATTGACTGTATCCAGTGTCAATACTATCCTCGAGGATTTACCCGAAGTCGATGACGAATCAGAGACTTACACTGGGCTTGGAGAAGTTGTGATTGCCAAGCTTGTAGAATTTGGATCCCCTCAAATTGCTCAGCTCGATTCGTTGGAGCGTGCTGAGGACGCCAAAGAGGATAGTATCGCTCCATTGATCCCCATTAATGCCTACCGGAAATTAAGTGTGGGTGCCGTACCAATGGTTTGCAATCCCAACCTTAGATCATTCACCAGACAGATCTCCATGCCACTAACAACGGTTAAAGTCCAATCACGACCTGGATCGCGAACTGGATCACGTCATAATTCTGGAGACATAGGGACGGTTCCGAAAAACCTTCGCAAGCCACGATTTAACGGCAACCGGGAAAAAAGTCCTGTGGTCTCCTTCGATGAGACTCCGGTGATTGTTGGTCCCCCTCCCCCGCTCAATTCGTCACTCCCTCCAACCATCAGACAACGATCGCGATCTGATGCTCCACGTTTCCGATTTCGATCGCCTTCCTCATCCGTTTCCTCATCCTCATCCATTGCTTCATCAGCTCGGGGAAAACTGGCCTGGTTGAGGGAACGGCAGAGAATCAACAAGAACCAAGTTCCACAATTGCCCTCCATACATCCTGCTGAAGAAGAAGAGATGGCAACTGGCAGGGATCAAGCCATGGACGAGGTCATGTTTGGCATGAATGAGACCAAGAGCTTGAAGAAGACTAACCCCAAGAAACTCATCAAGGTCCACAGCCTCGCCGATATTGAAAAGCCCCCGAAGAAGCCCAGACCTAGAACAAAGTCTGATAAACTAGATAGACCTATAAAGGACAGAGTCCTGTCCGAGGTTGCCAAGACCAAGGCCTTTGATTGGCCCATAGGAAAAATTGGGAAACTGAAACACAAGTACAAAGCCAAGGAGAAGTCCATGCCGGTTAAAAGTATGAGTGCAGCAGCCTTGACTGCTAAAGAAGCCGAGCGTTACACGTCCAATTTGAAGCGACATCACTCTGAACGGAGGAAAAGTAATAGGGTGGCCTTTGAAGACACCTCTGGAGGTCTTGCTGTGAGTCTGTGGACTGCTTCTGTGAAGTTCTTCACTGAGAAAGGCAAGACCACCAAGTCCAAACGACGTCGCCATCTCACCGATCCCTCCCGTAAGGTTCCAATCAATAAAAATCTTACAAACACGTTTTATGAGTTTCATCTTGATTCAAGTCTGAAATGACGAAGCTAACCATTGGAAAAAGAGGATTTTCAAACGTTAAAAACATGTTTTTGGCTTGAAAGTGCAAGTTTTAAACCCTCTTTGTCTCTCTAACCCTTTCTCTAGTTCACCGAAGGAACTCTGGCACCGATTATGAACTTCGAAGAAGAGCCTCGTCCCTATCAACCCCACATCGAGGTTCTGACATCGAGGCTGATCCAGACCAATCTGCTTGTCTCTTCCGAACAGCTAGAGGAGTAAGTACCAGGAGTCAAAATGCAATTCCGAAACGAGTCTTCATTTATGCACTTCTTTGAAAATTTCAATTTCAAGGTTCCTTGACACAAATTTGCTCAAATGGGGAAGGTAGCTCATTTTTTGCAAGCAATAAATAAGGATTTAGGCAGTTTCTGCAACTATTCTTAGAATCCCTAGCGACATCAGAATTAGTTCCTCCTCAGGGAGTAATGGCGAAGGTTTTGTCGATATACCATGAAGTTGTTCGGGCACGTGTTGCTCCCTCATCAAGTCATAAATCACATAACACAGACAAATAGTTTTGTACTTTGGTATTTATCTTATTTTCATTTTCATTTCAAGCTAAGTGAAGGGTTGCTAATAAAAAATAATTCCTGTCCCAACACACTTAATGAAGCAAAGGCTGTCTTGGCAACGAGTTCATTTGTCCTTTCTTTTAACACCCTCTGAGACCATATCTGTGTTGAAAGTGTTATGGCTTTCTTGTTTTCTCCAAAGTGTGTAGTAAACCAAGCAAGGGCCTGGTTTTTAGTCACGCGATGGGATCTACAGAGTACGAGATCAGTGTCAACTATTTTGGTTTGTTGCCTCTATTGTAGAGCTCTTTCTGTGCTAGGGGGGTTACTTGTTGACAAATTACGAACAGAGTGAATACACTGAGCAACAACGTGCTCTGAATGTACTAAGACTTTGTTGGACGGCCTTGGCTGAATGAACTTGGAGGCTAAACCTGGTGAGCTCAAATCCTGAACATGAAGCACTTCCATCTTAGGCCCCTGGTCACATGTCGCCAATGGATAGCTCTAACCCTAGTATGAATGAACTGGGGTATTGTAGTTGTTTTGGGATCTTGAATTTTTTAACGAGTTGCCTAAATTTAGGATTGGAAAGAGCCACTATAGCAAAAGAGTACACACTTGACCTTTTTTTTTTGGCCCAGTACACTTAGCACAAAACGGAAAATGCCAAAACACCCAACTCATAAAAACGTGCAAGATTATCAAAAGTACTAATGGTATTGAAAATACGCTCTAATTGTAGCTTTGGGCTTTTTGTGTTCTCGCCTTTTTTGTCAATCTATTTTGAGGCGCTTGGGCCATACAAAAACTAATTAAAGATCTCTCAATTTTGACGGCGCCTAAAAGCACCCTATTGAAAGGATTACCTCGAGATATTCTGTAATGCAGTGCTCCATGATGAAGCTCATTGAGGATGCTATTTGTTGAGTTCAATAAAGCTTTCTTCTGCTTTGATTGTCAAATCTAACCAAAGAGGATGTCACCCTTTGACTTCTGGAGGGGACGGATTAAACTACCGTCGTCTCGGTCTGCCAGCTCAGCTAGAGTCGAATAGTCTGGAGCTTGGTCAGTGCTTGAAGCCAATTGGAGTTTCATTAGTGTTCCCCGAGAATCATCTGTTTAAAGTTGTGGCATGTGTTATAGTTCAAAGAGTTCTCCCTTCTTTCATGGAATTACTGAAATATTCTATTGGTTCCTCGTTAGTGCTGATACAGCACACACCTGCTCAATCCATGCCTAGAGTCATCCAGATTGAGTTAAGGAACAACTTTTGCGTAGTCGTTCGAGTCCTCTTTTTAAGACCGGTTGCAAAGCATTCGCCAACTGTCAAAACACGTTCCTTTAGCCCGAATCCCAATTTTCAGAAGTGTGCCCATGGTTCGTTCTCCATGGCAATGGCAGTGAATTTTTGTGGCAGTCACTTCCGAACATGCTACATTGGAAGGCAAATATGTTGAGATCAATTCCAATTTGAACTCCGAACTGTGCTAACATGGTGATAAAACCTTGGATTGGAGTTTTTTGTGTGTACCTTTGAGGAGATTGTGTTTGATCAGAGCAAATTAAGATTGCAAATGACATCCTTATCACTTTGACAAAAGATCTGTACACACGGCAGTCATCAGAAGAGTGTTGAAAGCTAAAAGTGAAGTGTGTCTGGTGTTGATTAGAGGTGTACAGATCCAATTTGTTCTTCAAAAGTGAGACATGTCCTCACGTTTGCGCAAGAAATCGAAGAAAGTCTCCGAACCTCGAGTTCGCCGGGGTTCTCTGTCCTTGGACGAGAATGGCCCAGATATTGTCCCCTCTGATTCCAAGAAGAAAGAATGGTTGAATTCGTACAGTGACACTTTCCTCAATACGACTTGACAGCTTTGTTGAACGTAGTCTATTTATAGCTCCTCAGGGATATTCGTGAAACGAACTTAGGAATGAGAGCAAATCAGACAAGGCCACTTTCTTTTTATTATCATCCCTTTTCGTTCTGTCATTTGCATTTCTGTCGTTTGACGGGTAATTAATGGCTTTCAAGAAAAGCCTTTCATTGGCCAGTCATTTGACCATGGAAAAGATATTCAAAAGGCAGAACTAATGATTTCTGAATGACTTATTTTTGGAAAATGAACTAAACTTCGAGGAAAAAATTCGTTCTCTTTTACCTTCACTCACTTCATGGCAATTGGCTAATCTTGTGTGATATTCTTGTAATCTTTTATGTATGCAAATGGGTTAAGAGGGTTTTTGTCATGCCTTATGGAACCAGATCTTGTGTCCTCGTTTCTTCCCTAGTAACATAATGAGGGAACATACATGTAGTATCTCATTACGTTATACGTTACAGCCTGATGGCTCCATATGTCATGACACGTTTAATGAAAAACGCCATTCAGTAACCATACATTTCCAATCTCAATGGAGGTCAAGCCAAAAGGAGGCAACATTGCATGTATAGGGCCTGCATCAATTCAACCATTCTTCGGGTGCTGTAGTAAAAGCCAGAAAGCTTCCTCGGGATATAAATACTTGTCCACGAGAAGACGTCATTCTGAGCCTTTCAATGGACCTTTATTACCGCCCAAGATTGAGATCAGGCTAAGAAAAAAATCAGCTAACCTTCCGTATTCTATAGATGAGAATAGCGAGCAATGCTTGGAGGACCGAGAAACCTGGCACAAGACACTTAAACTTCTAAAACATCTAAGGGTAATATGACATAATATGACAGCTTATTACATATTACATGACTTGTGCAAGCTTATGTTAGTACTTCTTCCCAAAGATCTTGTTGATTTTGCACCCTCCTATGCCTTCATTTATCCTACGACCTTTTAAATCATATTTTGCAAAGTAACTTTTCGTAGAATCTCTACTCTCAAATATCAGAGCGAAGTTCCTCTTTCAAGTTTTCTCCGCAAGATAAATAGTGGGGTGATATCTATGGAGGGGAAGGCACAAACTAAATGCACGAGTCCATAGACTCTCAAGTGATGCAAGGCTATAGATGGAATGCTAATGAGACGGCAAACATTGCCCTTATTCAGCCAAATCACAACGACAAATGATCCAAGCAATTTTCCACTTCTCCTAATGGCCATACAAGGATGATTTCTCAATTGCGTTTCTTATTAAACCTTCAATGATTATCACAAATTACTCAGAAGGCCATATCTCTTTGAATCTGTGATTCAAATGGAGAGCTGGTCTTCGAGAGATATTTCGCTATGGTCTTCTTCTTCAGCAAGGGAAAGAAGGTTCCAAGGCCGAGCACCTCTATTCGTCACGCAGTCTTCCGGCCACTTCCCTCTTTTTTTTGTGCGCGCGCCCAACCTCTATTTTGTTGATCTTTCAGGGTGTCTTTACTGTTATTTTTCCATGCTTTTGCTTCCTTTTATGCTTCTAAGATGAAACTTGAAACTATTTTATTAACATCTTGTGATTTTAAACAGGTGTCGACTGTGGCCAACGCAATTGTGTGAAGCTTATGGTATGCAACTGCGCATAACTATCGGCTGCTTTTATCTAGACCGTCACCCTCTGCACAACAGTACAAGCGCCTTTCTTAGATTCTTTATTCCGTGCATTTCCCCAGTGAAGAGAGGACATAGGATCTTGTGCAGTGGAGGAAACGACGAGTAATAATTTGGATACAATTTGACTCCCGTGACAAAACACATTAAACATTTGTTGTGGCTTAATATTAGAGATTCTTTTATACCATGACAACAGCAATTCCTCATACTACAACAGTGGCTCCTGGTGTTATCAACAGCAAGGTAGGAAGTGTTGAGAGAGCCTTTGTTGGCCCAAGGGTCTTGTGCTTTTTTTCTTGAGAAAGCCGGCCTTTGTCGGTGGGTCTGATGCTTTTTTTGGGGGGCTATCTCAAACTAGATTTACCCTATCCGCCCCCAACATAGTCATGGGGTAAAGGTAGGCAGTATGATGGAGCTATGGGGTGATTTGGGGAAGTTGAGGACAAATTTAGACTTGTTTTGGACAGTTTCAAAGTACACAATCTTGAACAGCATGATTGGGTCTGGTTTGTGTTGCATGAGTCAATGTTATCTACACGCTGGAGGCCAAGAAGAAACCTGTCTTACACGTATGGACAAGATTGATTGTAGGGGAATATTTTGTTTTCCATGAACGTTTTTCTTCTACGGAGCAAACCTCTATCAAAGGGTTTGCTTTTCCGTCGGATCGTATTTCAGCAAACAAAAGCAATGCAGTCTAGATCTATTGCGAGGGAACTCTTCGATCATTGGACAGGAAACTAGGCATTGTGCCACATCTATCCTAATCGATTTCATACATGACTTGGATTGTGCAAGTGCTCCTCAGAATTCTAAACGTGATTAACTCATGGAGAGGCAACATAGCAGGTTTATTGACGTGAATCACACCGGTTGTCTTTCTATTTATACGAGAAATGCGCTGTTTTGATGGAAGGAACGACCAAGAATTTTAATTAATAGCAAGAGAAGGAATGTCTCTTATTTTTTTCTCTTCCTTTGATGAGAAGGAGAGTGTTTTTTGGAGTGTCATCCTCAACAACATTGGCTTAAGGGTCACTTGGCTCTTGTTCATTAGCCGTTGTTTTATTATTACATTGAGCTGCTACTGAAACCCAAGATGTGTATTTACAATATGATGCTAAAATAGTCATTTTCTTTCGTCTTGCAGCTGCCCGCCACAGATCCGTTTTTGGAAAAGGAAGGCTTCCAAAGCTTAAGTAAGTAGATTAGAGATGCTCTACAAAGAAAAGCGACGACGCCCTTTCTTTGAAATCGTGAATTCTACTCCAGAACTTATCCTTTTAACTGAAGAAAGGGGCCTATATGAATGTTCCCATTGGCAGGGAGACGATTGTTCCAATTTGGTTCTTTGTTCAGAAATAACTCCCCAGGGGGTTCATCCGAAGTTGTGGGGATTCTTGATCCTCTGTGTTAGTGTTGGTCCACGTTGTCTATAAAACAACTGGATAAGTTCTCAGAGACGTCTCGCTCTCTCACGTCAATGTTCCCTCAAGACCGACATAAAACACTTTAGAACCTTGTTCAGCTCTCTGCAACCTCGTCATACTCCAAATGAGGATGTGAGGAATGCAAGAAGCGATTATTGCAATGTAGACATGATATGACCTTATCTCCAATTCAAAGTTTATTCCCTTGCTTCTGTCTCCCATGCGTAATCCATAGTTATTTGTTCTAGCTCACAAAGGTTTTCATCAAAACATGGACAGATCTGTCCACCAAAAGAGACCCGATAAACAATATAGAGCTTTGAGTCGATATCTCAGTTTGTCATTCTGATTCAATTTGGCCCTTTGGGATAGTCTTCCATCTTGGAAGGGAACTCAATTTAACCAAAACCCATTAACTCTGGGATTTGTGGGGTCCCATTCAATTAGTTACTCTTCAGTTCGTTGGCTCACCTTGAATTTAGCGAGGCAAAAAACAAACAAAATCCTGGTTCAAGGATCTCTGGCTTTTCGAAAATGCTGTCGGAAAAGCCATCCCAAATGTCAAATGATCCCTCCGACACAAACTTTCGATGTTGCTCATCAATTATACATAACATCAGTAAGTGTAGAGGCATCATTTTCGAAGCCTCGATGATTACGCATTCCCGTGAGATGTTCACGATTTGGCTCGAGTTCTCCATTAAGACATACTCCTCTTCCTGATAAAACTTCTATCTTATTATCAAAGAATGTAGTTTATTCGTGTGATCAGTCAATTTTACAGATTTCAGTGTTAGACTGAACAAAAATACCGCGGGTGATCTAATGTTTTTGTAGATCTTTCTTTCTCTCACCGGAAACAGATGTATTTCAATAGCATCTCTCGTGTCAGAGACTTTCAGAAACGAAATGAGTTTTCTGAATAGATTCCAACCAATCCCCATCTTTGTGGCCAGCAGGGAACGGAAGTGTGAGCATCTAATGGTTTGGTTTGGATCAGAAAAAAACATGCCCAGCCTTTTTACTTGATTGATGGAGAGAAAACTTTCCAGATGTGTTGGTGAGATTTCGATCTTGAGGAGAAGGCTGTCAAGTTTTTCTTCTCCTCTCATAGATTTGGGCGCCTGATTGCATTGGCTTGTTTCTCCGGTCACTGTGCAGGGATTGGTTAATGTTCTTTCTTCAAGACTTTAAAAAAATTCTTTTGAAAAAATGTTGCTTTTTAACAACGGTGCTAGAGCTGCTACATTGAAAGGTACGCCCATTAAATTTTTGGTGCCAGTATTTCCATTTAGCCCAAGAGGCAAAGTGTCAAACATTTTTAGAAGCACAAAACACTCATTAACAATAATCCTGTTACCAGAGTATTACACGTTTTTTGTTCTGCTACTATGTAGAGACTGGGACCTATCAATCTTGTGCGCGTTCTCTATAATATAGTGGCTCTAACCGCTACATGGAGTGAATCCCTTGTAAAAAAGCGTGACATACAAATAGGACTAATATTAATGCTTTTAACATGTTTCAAGTGCCAACGAGTTTAATTAAGAATATCAACATCTAAGCAGTTTTAAAATGGAGATTTGCAAGTAGACTTGCAATGTTGAATATAAATGAAGGAAGTGCTTGAAGGAAACTGGCTTGTTATCAGGTCCAAATTCCCCACTTACAGTATTTTACCATAGGAACCAGTAGATGAACTTGTTTAGAGATTCATCCCACTCCAAGAAGTGCACCCTGTACGGCTTCTCAGTAAGTAAGTACGTGCATAGTAGTCCTTTACTGCGTACAATTGAGCAAAAGTGCAGCTTGGGCAGGCAAGGAAGTAGTAGTAAGGCCAAGGAACTAACTCCTTTCCATCTTGAGCCGTCCCCATTCCTCTTTTTCTTCTTCGGTTCAAATACGACTAGGCCCCAAAGTCTGCTCATGTCCTTGTCGGCGACAGCCTTCGACGGTTCGTTCAATCCAATCAGCCTTGGCAGAAGGCCAAGGCTGTCGTTACTTTTGAGCCATGGACGGACTGCATTGAGGGCTGTTATGGTAGGGAAAACGAGTGTGGGATGGATGGATGGAGTGCGAGAACTTGTGTTCCGTTTCTTCAAGAGCATTTCAATGACTCGGACTTTAGGTCTCCAACCTTCGTGAGTGACACTTTGATCGAACAGGCTGTGAACGTGTCCGTGTTTGTGATAGATTAAGGACGAAAACTTGGTGCGAAACATGACGGATCTACCGGTTGATCCGGTGGATGACAACCCAATAGAAAGGATCCTTCAACAATCCTTGGAGGTTCCATACTATGGTCAAGACTACTCATCCGAAGACACTCGTCGGCATTATCAGCAAACACAGATGTTGTGCCTGTATTACTACTCCAATGCAGTGAGACTTACCATAGACAGTGAACACGAAGAGGTCCATCGGTTGGATCGGATCAAGGAGTTTGCCGAACTTGATCCCGTATGGCTGGACACTCTCAAAGATTACTTTTGTCAGAACATAGGTAGGCCATTATTTCTTTGGACTTTTGACCAGGAATGCTGATCTTGAGCAATTTTCAACTGGAATTCCGACGCCAATCAAGGTGACTTGTGGGCAAGAGTTGGTGATTTGGCCAATAGCGATGTTTCTATGAGAGTAGAAAGCCCAATAGTTTTGACAGATAGACAGACACAAGGCGCTCTCGTAAATAAAGTTTTGATTGCTATCGCTGACGACGAACGGACAAAGTGAAAAAAGCATTTCATGGCTTGTTTCTGAGAAGCGGTTTCCTTAGATAGCTTTACTGCGGATTAAATGAAGCACTTCATGTCTTTGAAGCGCTTTTTCTGAACACAAAAGGGCTATGAATAACAGCATAGGTTTATTTATTCGCCTTGGGAAAAATCATGGGATGAGTTAGTTTATTTTTGCATCCACCAGAGTTGACACTTGCCATGTTTCAATAACTGACGACAGCTAAGTAGTTTTGACAGATAGACAGAAGGACAAAGTTGTCTCTAAACAAATTTAAAGAGATGGCGCCTGCAAGACTTGTGTATATTCAAACAGATTCCTTACTCTTCTTAACGGAATATGAATTATGATAAATTTGGGAATGCAACAAACGCATAATCACAAAGAAGTCAAGGAAATCGTTCTTTTTCAAAGCCTGAGAACATGGAAACATTCAGGTTATGTGACTTGACAGTTGGCCCCATTGTGTCGCCCTTGTCAGTCAAAAGGTGTGTATTGTAGATACAAACAAGATCAAAAAGTGCCAGGAAATGACAGGACCTCCAAATTGAGTTCACATTTACCACTCTCTAAAAGATCAGCTGTTTCTTACACCCTTCTTGTGGCTTGTCCCATACAATTCAGGCCAGGCCAGGTCTTCAAACAGGGTAAACTCGAACTTGGCCAATTGTTGCCAATCTGGAATCCTGGCGGTCAGATTTGACAACTTTGGCATTTTGACACAAATGTATTGCATTTTTTCTGAAATCAATGAAATCAAAATGGAATTCAAAGGGGCAAGTTATGAAAGAAGTTTGCTGGAATGACCCTTATGATTGTTTGACAAGAATATTCAAAAAAATTTGGAATAAATTTCCTTCTCCGTAATACTCAAACAATATGGTTGAATTTTACAATTAATTGCCATTTAGTCATAACTTGCAAGAGAACGAGGTTGCTTATTGATTGCACTGATTCAAATAGCTCATTGTTATAGCTAAAAATGAACGGAGAGCTTCCAAAACTAGGTCACTTAAACGGTTCTCAAGTTTACTCCTGTACGACACTTTAAGACCATAAATCTGGCTTGATATTTGTATCCCGTCATCAGCTGCGTGCGATATGCAGCTGTTGTACTAAGAGCATACTTCAAGCCTCGCATTAGATTTTCTTGAGCTGATTGAATTAATATAGTTAACATTTTGCCCACTTTATTCACCGATCCACGCTTCTACGTATTTTTTACGGTAATCTAGCAATATGATAAAAACCTTTTTAACCGGTTGAAAAGGATTGTCCAAGGTCAAAATCTACTTAAATAATCATTTATATGAAAGGAAAATGAGCTTTTTATGATGGCCAACCTATTAAAGATATTGGACGAACGAACGACTAAGAGATCAAATTCAAATTATAGCTCATCACTAGGGCCCGGAAAATTATTCTCTAAAGAGTGACAAAATCTTGAATAATTTTTCTTCAAAAGAGCTATATTTGATAAATAAGCCAGATTTAAAAAATGTATTTTTCGTCAACGCCATTTTTGGGGGTAATTTCGTCTGTTTAACAATTTATACAATTATTTTTACTAAGTTTAATGCAATGGGTTGTTTTTGGAGGTGCATGTGGCACCCAACTGATTTAACAAGAGAAATATCAATTTACCTCAATACATGACTCAGTTTTTGCGTATATGACAGTAGTTATGATTGTTAATGTTTTGCACAAATGCCACTTACAAACATTTTGGTTAAACCCTGTTCAATTACTTGGCTCTAATCTTCCAGAATGTTTTTCCTGCCCTAAAAATCAAGAAAATATTTGATTTTTCCTCAATAAAGCCAAAATGTTTAAAAAATCAATGAATAATTGAAAATTTTAAAATATAGTTCCGGGCCCTAGACATTACAGTTCATTAAAACATATGACCCCCCCAATTTGAAAAAGAGACATGAATTCAGGTTCTTTTCAAACCCAATAATTTTAGACCTTTAATTTGACCTCCTGACCTTTTTGGTCTTCAATCAGTCCCATGCTGACCTGACAGCTCATTTAAGATCCAGCAAACCTGCCATACCCTAGCAATACTAAGAGGACGTGTATTGTAGGGGTATGTGTACTATTACCTACTCGCTACCTGTCCAAGGCAAACATACATGTTCTCATGGTTCTTTGAATTCAGCTCAGCTTATCTATCAATGCTTGAAACACATCCCTCTAGCTGATCTCGTTGTATCTCCCTCGACAAAAATGAATTCCCACAAAGAGGGTAAGGATTGGGCATAACAATACAAATGATATTTAAACTCGTGTCGAGGGTGTGATCAAGTCTTGAGGCCCATTGAAAACCGGTTCTGCCCAAAGCTGGCCCAATTCCCCCTCAAGCCCCATAAGTTGGTGATAGTGTTCAGTTTTGTGTACATGAAGCCAGCTTTGTGCCCTCAATATTATTTATTTTCATAATAATAACAACTAGTGGATGTAGTCAGTCAGGATGTCGAGAAGCTCCTTGACCAATTCATCGAGTTCCTCTTCAGGAGGTTCATCCACATTTCGTCCTCGGACGAATACGGATCTCACGCTGAAATCACGGGCGACTAATCCGGATTTCTCGGTGAATTCCATTACAGGAAGCGACGAGAACCAGATCTTTGTCAAATTCTTCCGATTTCACAAGTGCTATGATCTCATCCCAACGTCGGCCAAGTTGGTGGTGTTTGACACGCAGCTCCTGGTGAAGAAGGCCTTCTTTGCCTTGGTGTATAATGGGGTGCGAGCTGCTCCCTTGTGGGACTCAAAGAAGCAGAAGTTCGTGGGCATGCTCACCATCACGGACTTTATCCGAATCCTTCAGATGTATTACAAGAGTGCCACCGTTGAGATGGAGGAACTGGAAGAGCATGAGCTCGAAACTTGGAGAAGTAAGTATTTAGTGCTGTTGGGATACTGATGATTTACTTTTTACTAATATCTTTTTTTCGAGGGTCAAAAGTTTTTTGTTTTTCACTAAAGTTAAAGGAAAAAAAGATAACCGGTTTTGAGGAAGGGGCTTGACCCGAAAAAAACTTGTTGAAGATGTGAACACTTTTCGCATTTTCTAGAAATTATATGTTAAAATATCTTTTTGGAGATGAAACTTTGAACTAATTTCGCATTTTCTAGAAATTTAATAATACTATTTTTTTATCAACTTCTTTTCCGAAAGTTAGGCCTGCCCTAAAACTGAAACATGCGCCAATTTGTGTAAGGTTAAAGAACAATTCCAAAAACTTTTGATGTAAAGCTCGAGAACAAAATATTGCCGAATGAATAGAAGAGCCTAAACAGCTTTGGCCTAAAAAATGACAAGTTAAGACGAAAAACCTCTGTCAATTTTAAACAGAAGTGCATTTTGAATGGCCGTTTCGAGCTTCAAAAATACCTTTTTTTTGCAACATATTTGAACTGGAAAAGAACGTCTTTTTCTTATCGTTTATAACCTTTTTTCCGCCCTTTACTAATGATAATGATGTAAATGGATTGATGGCCTTGGATTATCAGACAATTGATTTTCTGGGAAGAGTTTATTGGATCTGCATTTGATTACTCACAATCAGAGTAAATGTGGTAAAGTTTTTCTTCGTGGCAATGTAATCAAGAACTAGATGTATATACCTAACTTGAAGGAAAATAGGTACATTATTTAGATTCAAGGCAACTATTTAAATAATATTTAATGCATACACATAATTGTGAACATACAATGACTTTACCGAGCGCCATTTGAGGCTAGTCTCCACTAGACTTAGAAGAGGGGCATCGAACCCATGAACCCGAACATAGCTCGGTCAATTACGCGACAGCCATCTCCCCTTTCAAAAGAAAACTTGAAAGGTTCCCAAAAATAAACTAGCATTTGCGAAAGTTTTTTTTTTAAATATTTTCTAGCACTTGTTTTGGTAGAAATGTTTGATCTTTCAGCAATTTCGGCAAAGTTTTTACGCCCAACGAGTTAAAAGATGTGTTGTGATAGATGTCATTTACAAACATCAACCTAGGCAAGAAAATAAGAGATACCAGTTCACGGAGAAAACTCTCGGATTAAGTGACCACTCTCAAACTTGGGCAGTTTTTTTTTGCCTCCTTTTAGGATATAAATTCGTCCCTTGGGAAATACCCAAAATCCGCGAAGATAAGTGAATTTCGTCGGTGGTCAAGTTTTGAGATAACCTTAAAGTACGTTTCGAAGAGAAGCAAGTTCAATTATTAAAGAAGGATTGTTCTAGTGTATTCCGAACTATCGGAAGCCAAAACTTTCGCTTACATACGTAGAATTTGAATTAAAATATTCTTACAATTCTTACGAAAACTTCGATATCATTTGTCCAGGTATATTGTTGCTCTTATTTCAATTTTTGGGTCATCAATAAATTATACGATTGCCACTCATTAAATACGTGTAAATTTTCGCCATTAATTCAGTTGAAAAAAAATATATTCTCTGTTATTTTAGGGACATTGACAATCAATATGGAACTCTTTTAGTTTGACAAGAAAAGTGTTGTTAATTCCAAGTTGTGTTATACCCTTAGAAATACGAACACTTTCTAATTTTTTTTTAAATAATGTATTTCTAAAACGTAACATCCTTCTTTGTGAAAAATATCAACAATTTGCCCTTCAAACAAGCCAAGTCAGTAAATATTCCAACAATAACACAAAATCAACCATAATTCCAAGAAGCCACATTAATCAGATAAAAGGTCTTCTGTTTCTAAAAACCACTCTAGATCCACGTAATTTGTTTGTATTAAGGTTGTTCCAGTTTTAGACAAACAACACGCCCTCAAATTGTGACTCAGCACGGACGTAGGAGTAAATTTATTGGATTGGATAAAGCAACCAATTTTCCCTTTCCCTCCCAAAAGACAATGACTAACGTATTTTCTTCTTCCATTTTCAGGCGCATTACACGACGCCAAGGAATTGATCTGGATCGATCCCGATGCCAGCTTATTCGAGGCCATCCGTACCCTCATACAGAACAAGATTCATCGTCTGCCAGTTATCGACCCGCTCACCGGAAATGTTCTCTACATTCTGACCCACAAACGCCTTCTGCGCTTCCTTTTCCTCTATGTAAGCTTGAGGGATCCGAGATCATTGATATGAATTATTCAAGCTTGGGAAAGAAGGAAAAGTTCTAGTACATGCCTCTTTGGAATTGACAATCGGGGTTGTCGGTTTTGACAAGTACCATTATGGGTTTTTGTTCAAGGTTGAACAAGTTTTACTCCGTTGTTATTCAGTCAATGATCCACTAGTGAGAATATTGGGGAAGTTTGATGATTTAAATATTGGGTGAATCGACTTTGCATCAACTGATTGAGTGACGGTATCAAAAACAAAGAAATTGTGTACCAACAGCACGGGAAATGTAAGGGTTTGCGTTATGCTCTCGAAAAAACTTGTTTCATAAAGCTCGTTTTGATCTATGACTCACAAGATTGGTGATGATGGGAATCTAGCTTGATTTTTGGCTGTGTTGCCAAATTGGCACCAGTAGTCAAACCCAGTACCACAACCTGACATGGTGGGAATCTAGCCTTGAGTGTTGCCATTTTTTGTTAGAGTACATGTCCTTTGCTTTTCGTTGTCATGTGGAATTTTTTTTCTTTTGACCGAAAAATCTGAAAAATGCCAATTTGGCAATACTAGAAACACCAAAATTAAGGCTCGACTCCACGGTTGCTTTAATCCCTTCCTTGTGATCCCATGGACGTGATAAACCGGGATTTTCCCAATATTTTCTGTATTATAGCATGAATACCAAAATTTTGATGTACCATATGTACTAATGGGCCGGGATCCAGGGGGAAATCCGTGACCAAATCTGCTTGGTTCCCATCACAAGTTACAATAAGTGAGAGATACTCCAAGTCAAAAATGGCAACGCTCAAGGCTTGTTTTCCATCGGTGGATGAGGTCAAGTTTACTGATGTGTTTCGAGTTGGATTTTTGGCAGAGTTTTGCCATTTTGGTTTTTAGGGTCAAACATCTGACCATAACTAAACTTTTTAACAGGCATTAGACCCTATCTTCCATAAAATATGGCAGCACTGCCAACTCGAAATCTACTTTTATAACTATCGATGGAACTCGAAATCGAACTAGTTCAAGTGTTGCCAAATTGGTCCCAGTTTAGGTCTTTTCAAAAAGTTCAATACAACCTGCCCTTTTTAACAGTGATAAACTTTTGAGTCAAAACTGGCAGCACTCTTGGTTCGAAACACATCACTAGTCAAGTTGCAACGAGCGATCACCCTGTTCAAATCAAAACAAGAAATACTGTTCCAAGCTCAAAGCTGATCAAAATTCTCTTCAAAGTCTCTAAGAAGAAAGTTTTGGCAGAATAATATTATAGCAATATACACACAAAAGATTCTCTTTAGAAAACACTAATTCTTGCAGAACAAAAATCTAACAGACGAAAATTTCAGTAAAAACTGCGTGACGGCCCACAAATCAACAACGGCAAGATTCATGTTGAAAACTTTCTCTACAGATTCACGACCTACCCAAACCCAGCTACTTCAACCAATCCATCGGTGATTTGGACATTGGCACTTACAGTGGCATTGAGGTGGCCCATAACGAAACCGCCATCATCGACGCATTGAACAAGTTCGTTCAGAAACGCATCTCCGCTTTGCCCATCGTTGATGGCGAAGGCAAGCTCATCGATATCTATGCCAAGTTTGATGTCATTGTAAGCGATACGAGACGATATCCGCCAGTTGAGATCGGGTTAATGAGGGTATTTTTGACCTTTGATTCTAGAACCTGGCCGCGGAGAAAACCTACAACAATTTGGACGTGACTCTTAAAGAAGCCAATGAACATCGCAATGAATGGTTCGAGGGGGTGCACACGTGCAAAAAGACAGACTCGCTCTATACTGTCATGGAAATTATTGTCAAGGCTGAGGTAGGTGATTTAGCTTTTATGCATTTGGTAGGTTTGAATTGCATTATAAAGGATTTTAATGCAAGCTCACATATGCGCCAATAGATGGCACTAAAAGGCAGAGCAAGCTAGTGATGGGGGGCAAACAAGAGATTGGGCAAGCTGTATTGGCACAATGCTTGGGCTTGCTGAAGCTTGGCATAGCTTGGGTGCTTGTACAAGTACTTTTCCCAGCTAACAGGTTTGCCAAATTTGCTATGAACGAAGAATAAACTTGCCATCCGAATTTCACTAAACCAGGCTGATTCAGTTAAATAGGGCCCATACCTTTGAAAGGATGTATTTTTAAGAAAATTACACACTTCAATTCTCTCACATGGGGAAATGTAAAATATTTCGAGGATACTAAAAAAAGATTTGGCATTTTACTTTTTCATGCCGGCAACTCTGAGTAAACGAGATTGTTCTGGAAGTGTGACTTCTAAATCTCGGTCTTGATTAGCCTCAAAAGTGCATTCATGTGTGGCCTAGAACCGAAACAAAAAAAACATGGTTTTGCAAATGCTATCCAAATTGAAATATTTTTTTGTATCACTTCCACTATTTATTGCTAAATTATTAAGGTCAAAAGATCATCGAAAATGCAACTTGACATTTTTTCTTCTAAGTCACACTGCAAGTATCTTAACTCTTCAAAGAGCAACTGCCGGCAACTGCATCTTCCGATGTTCCTTGAGCTTGGGAAGTGTATTGGTGTATTGCCCAAGTAATGCTTGTCAACAACTTGTTCTTGGGTGTTTGTGATGACTCATTACTTGCCCAAGTCACATCACTAGAGCAAGCAAGGAGAAAAGTCGTGGAAGCAGAGAGTGTAGAATGTGTCTCTCTCTTTTATGCTATCTATTGATGAATATAAAAGCTTTGATTTTATTGCATTATTGTGTTCATTAGAGCCGCTTTAGTAGAGAGGATATTTGTGTAACAGTTGTCCCAGTCTTTTCATTTTGTACACAGAGGAAGTTGTCAAAAGTATTTGAAAACACAGAACATGGATAAAAATGGAAAACAACGACAAGGCCCTCAAAGATTCTTGGAAAACTCGCAAGACTTCATTTAATTTTTCAACATTCAAATTTGGTTACTGCGAATATGTTGCCAATTAATCCAGTACCTTTCATTTAGTGTTATTTCCTCTTTTCTCTCTAATACTATGGAACCAATAGATGGCGCCACACTTCAAATGTACAAGAACCAATGGAATCTGGAAAATTAAGCTGGGATGGAAATCAATTTTCTTGTAGTATTAATTTTACGCCAATTGACCATAGTTGTCTAAAAAAGACAATATGGGCCAATGTTTAGTTCAACCAAATTGGCCCAAGTATCTGAGTCCACCTTTCATGAAGTATTTTAGTTCAAGGACAAAGCAAGCCAGGATCACTTTTAAAATACTGCTTTGGGCTAGAGCACTATGTCATTAAAGTGCTCTTCGATGGGCCACAGAACAATGAAAACTCAGCGGAAGAATATTTTTGTGCCGACGAACCTCATATTTACTACAATGGTCGGCCCTAAGGTGTACTTTTTAAAGGCTGGTTGTAGTATCAATGCTAAAATTTCGCATTTACCATAATCTTTTGATGTCATGTCCAGAATTCGAAAAATAGATTAATAAAACGGGTCTATGTTCCACCTTTGGAATGTTTGCACAATTCAGACCAAAAACTGTGCTTCAATTACGACAAATGGGATTTAAAAAAACATTGCCATAAAATATAAATTGAGGACGTATCAAACTACAATTTTAAGTCAACAATATTTGTAAATGAGTTGTTTTTCTATACAATTCATAGGCAACAAAAACATCACTTTATCAGTATTCTAAAACTCTGCCATGATTTTTTTTTCAGGTCCACCGATTGGTCATCGTAGATAATGAGCATAAAGTGCAAGGAGTCATATCGCTTTCTGATATCCTCGCATATTTGGTCCTAAGACCCTGTGGTAAGTCACCAAAATATAAAGAAAATCCTTTTTCGATCTTACCTACTACAACTATATGTCTCTAAAACTTTTTATTTTTGCCATCTAGTGCTAGGGTGAGTCTTGCTGGCGATTCTGTTCAGTTCAATTTCTTACAAGTGTCCTGAATGTTTACTTTAATTATCTGTAGCACGCTTGGATTTTAAAGAGAGTAGCTATTCTTGGCTCGAACAGAATTGATTTTAAGAAGGGAAACGATTTGAATCTCACCACAAGTGAAGAAATCAGCAGTAGCCAATGCGACTATTTGCTCAAAACGTCATTGCTCTTTTGCAATAGTTCTTTTCCGAGATCGATTGGAACGTACAGAGTGTGTACATTTCAGAGCACTTCACATTTTGCCAGAAAGAGTCAATATTGGGCTAGTTTGATTAAATGGAGGCTAAGAACGCCTTTACAATGGACCGATAGGCAAGAAGAAAATAATCAATGTCACTCATTTTTTTACTAATATTAAGGAGTCGTCTCCTAAATAAATGAAAAATTAAATTTTATGGACCAATTATTAAATTGACGGAATGATGGATTACCCCAATTTCCGTACTTTAGGCGTTATTGCATGAGTCTCACATGACAATTTTGAAACTTGAGCTTTTAATTTGTCGTTCAAATATGAGGAGAAAAGACGTTTTCATGCGGCTAATTTTGTAACCTCTCGAACTTACTGTGAAAGCTGTTGTGATGTTCATTTGTTATCATTTTTTAAGCATAGGTGGGCATGATGTCATTCATATTTTACACAAAAACAAAGTTTTTGATGATTTCCTTTTTTAGTCGTCAAATTGTCCTCATTTTCTTCATATGCTTTGGTTGACTGCTGTTGAGGAAAAGCCATACATGACTGGAAAGTGATTTCATGAATTTTAAATTTGTAAAGGAACACTGAAACAAATCCCTTGAACTTTATTTAACAATTTTCACATGTGTTTTACCTTCATAGTTGTCGAATTCAAAGAAGCCTGAAGGTCATGAGGTCATGATTGTGTTTAAGTTTGTTCATTCATGAAAGGGTGTGGTGCCACAATATTTTGCATAAAGGCATTTTAAGTTAAAAACTTGCTAAACATTGCTGAAATTTTGTTAAATAATTTCAAAATTCGTATATCTGAAATCCATTCATGTTTTTAGGTTATTCATTGAATTTGCATTGCGGCCATAGCCCATTTTATTACCAAAAGGCAATTTTCAGCTTTTTCTTCTTCTTCTTTTCAGTTAAATGATGATATTGGAAGATGAAAGGTAGAACACCTATATCTTCCATCTACTTGATTTCTACCATAAAAATCTGAAGTTTTTTTGACTTAACTTTTTGCATGACAGTGCCCACCTATGCCTGCCAGCATTTACGTAGTCGTGTTTCTAACTAGTTCTTTGCAAAAAAAGAACATTATATCCTAAAACTCAATTCTCTTTTCTCTGTTCCAGAAGTAAAACCGGTTGATCCTGTGGAGGAACGTAAAGTGGAGAGAAAGATCTCCCAATCTCGGAGAGACTCTCTCTCAGAGAGTGTTCAAGACAAGTTGAGCATAGACGCATGATGAAACCAACATGATTGATGAAATAGCTCTTAGAAAGAAAACGACCTCCTCCCCTTTTTTGAATATTCCGCTAGAAATGATTTCGAACAAAAATGGACACCCTGAAATGAAGTGAACCAAGATTGTTTGGGTTCCTATTTGGACCACTCAAGGTGATCCTTGTCTCCTTTTTTCGCAAAAATGTGATATTTATTCCTTGAAAAAACGATACACACGCATATACCCGCCCTAATGAAGAGTTCTGGAATCGATAAGGAATATTCCCTTGATGACGCGACAGGAGACGAAAAAATTGTTTACCACGATGATGATTTGGGGGCGATTTTGGCTCTCGCGAAAAAAATTAGCTATTTCCAATGAAAGCTGTAAATCCAAGGATATCGACTTGTGAAAGCATAAAAATATAATGGGCAACCAAACATACGAGTCTAATGTGTTTTAATTCGCCGAACGGATGCACTTAAAAAGACTTTTATTTTCAATGGGCTGGTGGTTTCATATTTTTACCTAACCTAACTCTGATGACTAGGGCTCAAATGAAGTTGCTTTTTTGGCCTAAAGTGGTTATTTTTCTGCCGCAAAGTTGCAAATAATGGTGCAAATTGCACTCAATTTTGTTGCTTCTTTAACCCTTGGCCTTTCTAAGGGGAAATTTTGCTTTGCACATACCATTTTAGAATTTGAGAGAAATCTGTTAATTCCTTGAAAAAAATCCTGTAAGAATGAATAAAAAATATAGAGTTTCGCAATTCAAACCGTGTAGTGCACGCTTTTGCTAAGGGACCCTGTCTATGTTGTAACTTCTTCCGCTTTTTATGCAAGTTTTATTAGTGTTTTGTAGCGGATCGATGTCCGCCAACATGACGAGTCGAGAGATGGTAGATGACTAATTTATTGGCGGGAAAACATAGATATATATAGGAAGGATGAAGGTGAGCAGAATCGATGTCCGCCAACATGACGAGTCGATAGATGGTAGATGACTGATTTATTGGCGGGAAAGCATAAGTATATATAGGAAGAACAAAGATGAGTAAGGAGGAAGCGAGAAACCGGTAAGTTCGACAGGGTCGCCACAGTTTGGTGTTTCTTTTTCAATTCATTCTAGAGCCATTTACTCTAACTTCAAAAGTTGTGTTCTTGTAATCCACCAAAATTGCATTGGTTTGTCAAAACGGTGTCCAAAAGTCCACAAGTCTAAAAGCTTCCCCAACTCCTTTTTGAAGGTCTGAAATTGGTCGCTCTGATTTGGTTGCCCTCTCCTTTTCCCTTTTTTCTCCTTCCTCAAATGTAGAGGGTGACTAATTTCACCCCATGAAGTGAAACTGAAGTTGACATTTTAAACCTGTAATAACTTCATAATGAGGCAAAAATCGTGATGTCCCCAAAATTTAAGAATATTTTTGATTCAATAATTAACAACTTGCTGTTAACTGCTGCCAATTTCAAATCACTAGGGATGTACGAGAGGCATTCAAACTTAGCACAGTGAAGTGGGGATTTAAGGAATTTCTCTATTCTACATTACAAAAAATGCGATATATGCCGTTTGAGGTCGCTTTTTTTGACTGTCGATACAACTCCCGATACAACAATTTTACACAGGATTTAAGTAAGAAAAAGTAAAAATCAAGAAAAAGGATGCCAAAATTTGCTGTTTGTTGCTGAAAAAAAATCGCCGGTTTTGAAAGTTGCCAGATATCACAAAAATATCCAGTTTCAATTTTTGGTGCAGGGTACATTTTGCAACTTTGTTACGAGCCCTAGTAATGACATATAATCCCCTGTCCCTGCAGGGACTTAACATTCAGGGACTAAACACAATAACACTCTGAAGCCCTAAAATTTAAACTTGAGGGTCCTAAGCCCTAAACCTGTGGGGTCCTAAGGGCCCTAAACCCGAAACCTTTGGTGCCCTTAGCCCTAACCTTACGAGTTCTAAGCTCCGACTTGGCTGGCTCTTCCTCTTTGCTTTCTTTGAGAATCTCACATTTCTAACCCAAGTCCGTCTAACCTTTGAGCATTTTCCTTAGCTTGAGATGGCGTTGTTCTAAAATATCGGTGAAATTTACTCCACAGGTTTTGCTGATGAATTGCTGAAAATTGCTCGCTACTTTCATCTTTCTATGATTTCTTTTCAATTTTTAATGGCTGTATTTATTAACATTCTTGAAAGATGCAATCTGAGTTTTGTTGCATCGAATTAGCTCATTTTAATCTGAAATGATTCGGACAATACTTTTTTTACTAACACACTCATACTATTTAAGGATTGAGTCAAAGAGAGTGTTTGAATATTAAATTTAAAAAATGTTCAACGTGATAGAAAATCGACTTTTTGCTGGAACAGGATCAAAAAAAATATGAGTCAGATTGTTTCAACTTCAAAACTGCTTCCAAAAATCTTTGGAAGTTAACATCGTCCAGATGTCAGTCGCTCTTTACTTACTTACGAGAATATGCAATGCTTATTTTTTGGTTTTTATTTAACTAATTCTAATGAAAAAAGATAATGGCTAGAGCTGTTAAAAGGTTGTTGGCACATGAATTGAATAATTCAGTTTTAGAACTGAAGTTATTTCCTTGCGCCATATCGGCAGAATCAAATCTCAAAGGTGGGCAATGGTGAGTAAACGTCTGCCTAGAAAATAGTGCCAAAGTTGAAAAAATAAGATGGTCAAAACAACATGAATGCACGCAGAAATGATTAGAGATTGAAGGTTTGAAACCCCCTGACACATTTCTTGAACTGATTTGACTAGGGGTTAATCGCAGTATTTATAGTAAGCTTGACTAGTCATTGAACTGAGATGTATCAATCGGTTCTGAATTTTTTAATTAAAATGGAATTTTTGTAATATCAAAAGGTGTACAAGCATTAATGTGTTTTGAGTTGGCAGTGTGCTGCCATTTTTTGAATCAAAGTTTATGTCACTTCCCTTTGAAAGAGGCTGGTTGTGATTAGCTTCTTGCCCTAAAAGCCTAAGCAAGGGCAATATGGCAACACTTTGCAAAATATCAAACTTAAAATGCAGGCACCATAAACTCTAGCTTTTTTCATTCAAAACATTTTTTATATGAAGGCAAGACAGGGAACGCAATCTCAGTTTCTTTGATGAGATAGGTGCCAGGTTCATGTATTCCTTCAATATTCTTAAGGGAACTTCCAAATGCTAAATCACACCCACAAAGAAGTTGAAACTGAACATGATCAAAATGATGGGAAAATATAAGATGGGATGATTGCCTTCTCTGGACAGGCAAGGTTTGAACCTCCAACCCTCTCCATCCAACTATCCCCCAAAATTGACTAACACATAACAGCTACTAATATTTTGGGGGTGATCAGCTATTTAAGATAATAACCCAACAGTATTTGGGCCTAGCAACAAGTGGTAAGAATACACCATACTGACAATGGGACATTGTAATCAAATGCGTTTTCTTTTCTTACCACTGGAGCCACCACCCCAACTTCAATCCGCCTGTCTTAGCTTGGAAGAAGCGAGAGTGCTTCAATTAAAACGTGATAAATCCCTCCTGTGAAAGGCCTTTTGCCAAAATGAGACCATAATTGACTGGGGTAGAGACATACAGTCAGGAGCAAAAGTATTCGTAACCTCGAAAATTTTATTGATTTTTAAATGATACTCGATTTTTGAAAAATACATTTAAGAACCATTTTGCTCCTTAGTTATTCTTTTATCAGTTAAAAGCTATGATACTTTTCTTTTTAAAAATTTACAAGATTTTGGTTAGAAAACTGCTCAGAACATGTTTTAGACCAAGAGCAAAAGTATTCGTAACATTTTGTCAATAGTTTATTGAATGCCCTTTTTGCTGAATTACACTTAAGAGACGTTTTTTATAATCATTTACAAGATTTTTACATACATCTGAAGGAATGTTAGCCCATTCTTCATAACAGATTTGCTCCAGTTCGTCAATTGTCTTTGGATGTCTTGCACGGATACGGACTTTTAATTCTCTCCAAAGGTTTTCAATTGGATTAAGGTCCGGATTCATGGAGGGCCAGTCCAAGACCTTAATCCGATTGTCCTTCAACCATTTCTTGACCAAAATGCTGTTGTGCTTAGGGTCGTTGTCGTGCTGGAAGACGAACTGTCAACCAAGCCGAAGTTTCCGCGCTGAACTCTGGAGATTCTCAGCCAAGATATCCCGATAGTCTTCTTTTTTCATTGTCCCATGAATTCTCACGAGGTTACCGGTGCCTTTGGCGGAAAAGGAGCCCCATAACATGATCGATCCTCCACCGTGCTTGACCGTAGGGGTGGTGTTTTTTGGATGAAACGCTTCTCCTTTACGTCGCCAAATCCTTTGAACATCGTTGTGACCAAAAAGCTCAACCTTTGTCTCATCTGACCAAAGAATCCTAGACCAAAAGTCACTGGTCTTGTCAAGGTACTTCTTGGCAAATTCCAAGCGAGCCTTCAAGCGTCTATCCTTGAGCAAGGGAGTCTTCCGTGGGCGACAAGACTTCAATCCTGCTTTGTGAAGTGAGCGAGCAACAGTAAACCTCGAGATGGACAATCCATTTTCACTGAGACTGTTCCGGATGTCCTTGACCGTTGTTCGAGGATTATTTGTGACCTCTCTGACAATCTTCCTCTCAAGTCTGGCTGACTGTTTCCTTGGACAACCGGATCTTGGGAGGTTCTCAACCGTTCCGTTCTTTTGTGCCTTCTTCACGACGTACTGAATCGTTGAAATTGGGATGTCCAGAAGCTTCGAAATGGCTCTGTAGCCCTTGCCTCCATGATGAAGACTTACTATCTTCAACTTCAAGTCCTTGTCGAGCTCCTTGACCTTGGTCATGATTGGCTGACTGTGAAGCAATTGTTCAATTCCGTAAAGTTTATAAGATCCAAGAAAGATCTAGAAAATCTTGGAAAAAAGGAGACTAAATGACTTTTCTCCGGCTTTCCAGAATGTTCTACATCTTTCGATCAATTTTTTCTGATGAAAAATCTGTTTATAAACCTATTTGGCTAACTTTTTGGCGCGTTACGAATACTTTTGCACTATCTAAAATTTTATTTTTAATAATTAAAAGTTAGTTTCAGACATTTTTATGAAACAATTGCGGGAAACTGGTATTATTCTTAATCGGAAAAAAATATTACATTCTTACAAACTTCTTAGCATAGTATTTGATTGGATATAAAGGATTTTCTGGTTTTTTCGTCACGTTACAAATACTTTTGCTCCTGACTGTATCTAAGTCATCAAACAATCATTCTCAACATTACTTGACAAAATGCTGAGGATTTTACGATCAAAATGATAGCGATGATATTACGCTTCTTCACAGTCTAGCCCACGGATCACTAGAAAATATGTATATTGAACGAAATTCGTGTTTAGCTTTTGGTGACCCCAAGTGGGCCGATGTGCAAATCAACACATTACAACTTTAAAAGATAAAATACGCATTAATTTTTGCATCAATATAATCTTGTTCTTCAACTATGGTTTCATCTTACACCTTTCGATCTTTATTTTCCTTTACTAACAATCATTTGGCTTAAAGTATAACATTTCTAAGTTTTAATTTGCATTTAACATGCCCAATTGTTGAGAGTGAATCAAATGAAAGGTAAAAGGTAATATGTATCAAGGTTTAGAACCACTTAATGATGTTGATGTGAAAAAAGTGCGTAAACATCCATTTGATGACTGGCAAATAGATTTCAAAATTTAGTTCATGATTTAAAGTAGAAGTCCAATTCAAAATTTCGCGCCCTTTTGGTCTGCTTTGTCGCCTCTCCAGCTGTAAGTCTTGAGTAGGAGGAGTACAGAAAAAAACTGGAGATATTTTAAAAAAGAGGTGCTAGCCATTTTCTTTTCAATTTAATGTCCAATGATTTTTTCATGTCTATTCATGGATTGAAATTATAAAAGTAACCAATGGCCATTTTCATCAATTGAGGTTCAAATTCATTTGCAAACATTATGCCACTCTGGTTCCAAATTCAGTCATCAATATCTAGAACGGTCACCCTTATCATCATAAAAACAGTTCAATCCAAGGGATCCACGGCTTCTTTAAAAGCCAGAAATACTCATCTCAAATGTGTTCAAAATCAAGCCAAGCTCGTTGGGAAAGACAGTGATTTCAATGTCTATTTCATCAAACTTACCCTCCCAAAAATTGTCCGTCAGTGTGAAGTTGCCAGTGGCATTTTTTCTTCTGTTAGTTTACAGTGATGTGAAGTGATTTAAGAAAAGGAAAAGCTCCAACCATTGTCTTCGAAAAAATGTCTGCTAAACAATATTGAAGGTGTTTCCTTAATTCAATATCATGGTCATGGGTTGAAAAAGCATCTTTCACGTGAGTATGTATAAAAAATGAGCAGATGTATGTGAGACCTAAAGGATAGGATAGTTGTACTTTGGAAGTTGAATTGGCTTTAGTGCCAATGTTAACAGTAATTAATACTAAGGCCCACTATGGATGAGATACTTCAAACTAAACAAGAAAGAACATTTCAAGTTGATTTTACAATAGAGTTGTCATATACTCCATCACAAAGTTTTTTAACTTTTTCGTTTTATAGTTTTATTACCTAGTTAGTTTTCTAACTAAGTTATTTCATCTACTGGTTCCAATTATACCCTTACCATTTCATTTAAGAAAGGTCATATAAGGGCCCGGAAATAGATTCTTTAAGAAATATAAATATTTTTTTTATATTTTTCAGTTTTTCATTGGTCTATTTAAATATTGTGGCTGTTTCAAGGAAAAAATGAAAGTTTTCTCGAATTTAAGTCAGAAAATATGTTTCAGGCAAAATTGAGGAAAATAAATGAATGACCAATGCGGCTTACCCAAAATGCATCCAAAATACCAAATGTCTCAAAACTGGCATTTGTGCTGCGATTAGATATTCACAACCAAAACTACTGTTATATACAAAAAAAAACTTCAACATCTATTTAGGGCACATTGAAAATTGCATTGTTTCATTAATTTCATGTCAAGTATGCCTCCAAAAACAGCCAAATGCATTAAATTCACCAAAAGCAAATTTGGAAAATTGGTGGACCAAAACAAAAAAAAAAAAAACAAATAATGGCGTTGTCAAAAAAATACTTTTGAAATATCCGGCTTTGTTTTCAAATATTTTGGGCTTCTGAAGAAAATATTGTATATTGGATATTTTGTCACTTTTTGGCAAATGTTTTCCGGGCCCTACTCAGATTTAAGAGTTTAGAGACAAGATGAACGAAATCCATTTCTTCTTTAGAGCTCAATCCCACTTTCCCCAAGCTCTTACTTTTTCTTCATTTTTCTATTTGTATTGGGCCTCGGCCTCGTGACGTCATGTGATGACGTGGACAGCCGGTCACGTGACCTCAACAGAAAAAGTAGGACATTGTTCTGAATTCAATGCTATGATTTCTGACAAAAACTGCCTTATCTCACTCAATTGTGTTATTCAAGGCTTAATGACTAAGTTAAAAAGTACCAATGTGGTTTGGTTGAATTTTTGATATTGCTAACTCTCAATTCTAATCCAAATTAGGCAGACAAATATTCAAGAAAATGATTCAAATAATTTGTGAGAGGGCTAAATTGTCAATTATTGTCGGAGTTGGGTAAATTATTTGATGAAATGTAGAAAATTACAATTAAAATTACTTCCCTAAAAAATATTTTTCATCACAATAACATTGTATGAAAAACTAATAAACTTCAATGGACTTCAAAATCATAGGATCAATTAAAATTTATTTTGCTGCACTTGTTGGCAAAACTTTATTGACTGAGACTCTTTTGTCAATATTGAATTTGATTTATTCTCAGTTATATGCTTAAGTGGGTTTGCTTTTATTTATTATCTTTTCTTTTTAAACATTAGCATATTATGCAAGGGATTTTTTTTCACTTGCCATTTTAATACTTGAGAATTGCTAATAATTTTTTTTTTCACTTGCCATTTAATACTTGAGAAATGCTAATCATTTTTTTTTCACTTGCCATTTTAATACTTGAGAAGTGGTAATCAAAATTTATAGTGACACACATTTTTTGTCCTGAAATACTATGACAATAACTTTTTGATTAGTTGATGTTTCAGTGTCAGTTTTCTTTTTTTTGTTGAAGAGACATTCTGTTTAAGCCTAAGTTGCTACATTGTTAGCAACAATTCAAACCTGAAGAAATTGTTTCTTGACAGTCTTTGCATGGTAATTGGAGGGCAATGGGATAAAACTTTAACATGTTCTTTTATTTATTCAACCCTTTTTACTTCTTTTTACGTTCACATCGAGCCTTTAGACCCCCAATTGCTGAACTAGAACCGTTTTAAGTGTAAATCATGGCATTGAATTGAGGAGAATGTCCTACTTTTTTACAACCAGGTGACTTGAGAAAACTTTGATTCAAGAAGCTGCTTTTTGTGGATTAGGTTTGGGTTTTTGCAATATTTTGGATGTGTAAAATATTCTAGGCTTGTCTGTAAGATGCTCACAACAAATAAAGTTATTTTCTTGCAAAATAATTCATTTATACACACTTGCTGTTACACTTGGGGGCGGGAATTGGTCACCCTCTGATCGTACTTTAGTGAAGAATTTCAAAACAAAAGGAGGCCGAGACCCTATTGCCTGTGTCTCATTCATATTTTCATATCTTATCTCAAATTTTCAACCAATGAGACTGAAAATAAAAAAAACAAAGTATAAACACAACTTGGTTTCTAAGTTAATTTTAGAATGAAGTTGTGAAATAATTTTTTTGTAATAACTGTTGTGTTTAACAAGCTCAAAGAGGGCATTAATTGTTCAACAACAAAATTTGCAAAGTAACATTTTCTCACGAGAAATAAATCTTCATTTTGACTTGCAGAAAAATCAGAGAAAAATGGGCATTTAAAGAATTTACAAGTCCAACCTATCAATAGTCTGGATACCTCTCCTATTCTGGTATTCATGTGACGTCCTAGCTTTATAAGTTTTCCTCAAACAAAGATATCAACAAAGTTGCCTACATAATTTGCCAAAAAAAGATATTATTTTGCAATAAAAAGCATTGAATTGAACATATTCTTGTAAAACACAGTCAATATACCAAACTTGCAATCAGACCTATTTCATAGCATCTAAGTCAAAGGGTGGTCTGTAAAATGCAAAAACATTGAAACCGCCCAAATTCTCAAAAGCTACCTACCAGTGCCAGAAAATGCACACCAAGCATGTATGAAAATTCCCAAACGTTATGAGTAGGGCTTCAGTAAAGTTGCTATATGCAACTTGCACCAATAATTGCAATTTTTGGCCATTTTAATCCAAATCATTAACGTTTTCGACTTTTTTTGCAAAAAATGGCAACTACAGTGAAATCTTGATTTAATGAACTCCGATTTTACGATAATATTTGGGGGTTACCAAAGTTTCACCACAGACAGACAATATATCGTTATAAAAAATACAAAATATCGTTAAATCAAAATTTCACTCTAGTGGCTTTTTTGCTTCAAGCACTGAAATGTTTCAGGATTTTGTCCAAAATACATGTTTAACACGCACTTTTTCAGAACCTTTTCAAAAAATTCATGCAATTTTTAAATTCTAGAATAATATGTGCAAAACAAAATTGCGTTCTTAAGAAGCCCTCTCTTAAGAAATAACCAACTTAAGACCATAAACTTTCAGGGAGAATTGAGATACAAATTTGACAAAATTTATGTTGCCATTTGTCAATATAGTTCAAATAGATTTCCTTTAAAATCAAAGAAAATTGCTTTTGGGATATGTGCATAATGCATTGTGCATGCATAGTGCATGGATAAGTGCATTTTAAAATATTTTGATTTTAGCAGATTTTTAAGCATCATTGTTGAGTTTTTGCTATTGACCAAATAGTTAAATTCAATGGCATTACTTAAACACATCAAACCCCGTCTTAAATGTTTCTGGAATATGAATATGAATTTTCTAACTCAAATGAGCCTTGAGTTTTGTACAGATGTAACTTCAACGATTTGAATTTATATTTGGAGCTATTTCAACATCAAACTCGTTTTATGAGCTTGTTACTACATCAAAATTTGATCTGATAATTATTGGGGCATTTAGTCGTTAGTTTTGTCATTTCTGCCCCATGATTAAGTAATGAAGATGATTGTTAACTAATGGAAATACTTTTTCTGGTGTTGTATTTCGTTCATTATACCTAAAATGTGAGTAAAAGGAATTAAAAATGTGCAACCCACTTAGAGCCAACCAAGTGTTTTTTTTTTCTTGGCAGAATTGTTCATGCATGTGCGCTCATGGGCCTCAAACTGTGTTATATTTTATGGTTAAAGCTTAACATATGCTCAACCCTAGGTTGCAATTCGTGATACCATTTTTACCTTTTGATTATCAATGAAGCACCCACAAAATTAACGTGAAATGTGTCAAACTAAGTGGAATAGGGGAAAAGTAATGGTGATTTCTGAGTTTTTACAAAAACCTTCCTGAAATGAAATAAAAGGTGATTGGTTATGCATATAAATAAAAGGTAAAACAGTCATAAAATAACAAAACGGAAGAGTATAACTTAGCAAGCTCTCACTGATCATTGATGAAACCAAGGACTTGATGAAACAGATCCTTGTAAAATGTAGGCTCAAACTTGAAGCCACTCAATGTGCAGTTTCGTGCAAAAACTAACAAGTTCTACTTGTCAAATCAACATGGGATCTAGAAAATAGGCCTCACAAATTGGTTAGAATATATAACATTGAAATGCATGTACTCTTAGATAATAAAGGCTCCGTTTCTAAGGTTAAGCTCAATGCCTTTAATGATTTCATTGTCGGCCCACTTTGGGTCACGGCGAAAATTCGTTCAACATCCACTTCTAGTGATCCGTGTCTAGCCCTACTTTTCCCATCTGCCAGTCTGCGCTCCGTTACCTTAGCGGGATATTTCAAAATTGCTCGCTCTCTTCTCGAAGGCAGATGAGACGCGGCAGCTGAGGCTGGAGTGTGAGGAAAAGTGAAATCATCACTATCATTTTGATCGTAAAATGCTCGGCATTTTGTCAACCAATGTTGAGAGTGATTGTTTGATGACATAGATATGTCTCTACCTTAATCAATTCTGTTCTCATTTTGGCAAAAGGCCTTTCACAGGAGGGATTTATCACGTTTTAACTGAAGCACTTTCGCTTCTTCCAAGCTAAGACAGGCGGATTGTACTTGGGGTGGAGGCTCCAGCGGTAAGAAAAGAAAACGCATGTGATTACAGTGTCCCATTTGCTTCTATTCTTATTTTTATGCTTACTTACTAGGAAAACAGCTGTAGCGCAGGCGTTTAGACCCAATTACCTGCAACATCCCTGGTTCAAATCCTGGACTTGCTGAGTTCTAGTGACCAATGGTATTAAGTTACATGCAGCAGCTACGGCCTTTGATGGCTTAAATGGGTAAACCTTGGGTCATTCCTGAGGGTGAGGTAAAAATGAATGCTTGTTAAGTGGAATGGTAATATCCCCACAGTGCACCCAGCCTCTATCAGATCACAGTTGCGAAGGTGCGTTCTGACTCCAGCAAAAACAAAACAAAACATACTTATGTTCATTCAAATTTGTCAATTAAGAAGTTGAACTAAAGGTTACAAAAATTGCCACTAAATGGCAAAGTTTCTTGTCGTTTCTTGTCAAATTTTTTGTTCCATCTTAAAGTCAATTTCTTTTCTTATTTCGAGATTTTTGGAGCTGAACTGCAATGCTAATGTGTTGAAAAATAAAATAATAAAATTAAGCTGAGTAATCAAAAATTAGGCCAAAGATTCAAAAGAAGCAATCAAAACCGTTTCTAGCTCCAGATGGCGTTGATAGTCAGTTTTCTCTTTGATGCCAAGAACCATTGATTTTCACTGGACTGGGAGGTTAACAAAAAGAATCAATATTTCTAGTAAGAACAAAGCAACTACATTCTTCTGCAAATGAGACCTTGTCTTGATTGCCTTTAATACATATTTAAACTTTCAGGTCAATCAAACGTTGGAGTCAGTTATGATCTCTCAAAGTTCAGTGCAAATCCTACCGAGAATGAATGAACTAGCCCTTTGCTGTTAATTGTTTACCACAAAAGGGCAAACGCATTCATTCTATGCTCTCTTCAGTACATAAGTTTGAAAGGGCATAACTTTTCACTCCAGCATTCAATTGCCCTGAAAATTGAAATATGTCGTCTACTCTGTACAAGCAAGGTCTTGTCTGTAGAAGAACGAAATAGAATCAACCCTACTCGATATCATAATTCTCATTGTTGGCTTCTCACTGCAAATATTCAGTGCTTCTTGTGGAAGCTCAACTTATCTTCCTGAAGATGAGGGATTGCTCTGACGGCGAATTGTTCATTTTGAGAACACGAGAGGGCACCCAAACAAAATGTCTTGGGGCAATCCGAATTATGCGACAGCAGCTAGAGGACAAGGATGTTGTTTTTCTTGAACATTCTTTATTAAGGCGTAACGATTGAACATTCATCGCCCATCTTTGGTATTGCCAAAGGCTCGCCGGCATTATGAAGGCATTTCTTTTCCAGGAGAGAAGAACTAAATTGTTCAATATTTAATCCAAGTCAGTCCTTGATCTAACCTTCCCTTCAAGAAGAAGCCTTTTTGTAAAAGGCGTAGTTGGCGGCTTTCACTTCTCTTCATCAAAACTTGGTCGTTAGGGATGGCTTTTTCCCCTTTCTTTCGTGGCCATGAAATCGAACCCATGCAGAGGTCTTTTGGATGAGAAATGGGCCATGAAATCACGATTAGAGCAATTCCAATTTGTAGTGCCATGCGAGTGCTTTGTTTATCGGTGATCCAAGTGTGTCAGGAGTTTACCTGGGTAAGTTATTTACGTGTACAGTTTGTCTCATTGCTACAAAGAGAAATAAAAAGTGCTTTCGACAAAAAGTCATGAACAACAACATACTCTTTCTTATTTGTGAATTGACAAACACGTGGCCAATCCCAAAATACCAACTCAGAAAAGACCTTGGTTTGAGTTTCTTGAACTGAGATTGATTATTGAGTTTAGGAAATCCAAAAGATATACTTTATGGCTTTCAGCTTTTTGCTATTTTATATAAAATAATATATTTTTTTTAAATTCATTTTTGATTGATAACTGTAGTTGGTCTATTATCACTTCCAACAGAGCCCTAAACACATTTTTGCAAAGCTTTTTTGCGTTTGCTTTTTTCAAACGATTCACATGTTAAACCATACTTTCAAAAAAGAATTTGAATTAAACAACCCGAGAGAAGGGCCATTTTTGGATATTTTTGTGTCTACATATGCCTAAATCATCAATAAACAGATCTTTGAAAAGATAATTGCTCAAATCAACTTGAAATGATAAGCGATTAAACAAATTAAATGACGAAATCAGGGCGGAAAAGTTACTTTCAATGTCTTTAGATGTTTTGGAGGGGATAAAAGCTACTTTTGGTTTGATCATTTTTGGCCCATTTTTTACTTATTTGATAGTTTTTGCCATCGCCTTTCTTACTCGGATGTTTTGCAAGCTGAATGGTGCAAAGCGTAAGTAATACCAATCAAATTTGAACTTTTACTCATATTTTTTGTAGGACGATAGTCTTCATGATGCAATTATTTTGTCGAAAGTTGGAGAATGTGAGATCAAATCGTATATTTCTGTTGGGTCTTGTCGCATTCATGAATGTGATTTGTATTGTCAACGTGGCCACCAAATTAAACAGGAACTATAAGCCTTCTTCTCAATCAAATGATAATGCGCTTCCAAAATTCGTCGCTAAACCCAAAGATCCAAATAAAGGTGTTTATCATCGCCGAAGATTAGTTGACACAGGGTTCGGCGACATTGATGCTCCAAATAAACATATTGAGGAAGGAGCAGATGGCGACAGTGATTATGAAGGGGACCATGGGACTGATAACGAGATCAAAAGAGGATTACTGAGAAGAAAATCGAGTAGGTGAGTTATTTTCTTTAGTAAAAGTGTTTACCAACTCTTATTCTTTAGAAAAGAGATTTGTGAAGTTGGCTTAGGCAAGCTGAAATATGGTGGCATTGAGCGAAAAATATGGCACTCCACACTCTTCCTGCTCCACTTTAAAGTACTAAGGATCCAATAACCAACACTATTTAAAAGGCCATGATTATAAACAATTTTACCCTTTTAGAATTATCATCCTGATTAATTACAATAAACAACTTCTCATTTTTAACTTCCACAAAGAATCTATTTATAGAGAATGATTCATCTTAAAATTTTCATTTGATTCAGTCCTAATTCCTAACTTGTTTCCACTTTTTGCATTTTCTTTTTACATTTTTTGTGTAGGCCTGGTCATAACATAACTTCAGGGTGACATGCTTTAGCAAAGTTTTTCAAATGTGTATGTAAGTGATGTAGAATGAGTCATTTGTCACATTTTGGTCACTCAAACTGCCAACAGAGCTTGTTACACATGAGCAAACTAAATCAAAACAATATGTTTAAACAACAAATGACAAAATAATGGTTAATGAAATATGCCTGATCCGAAATCAATGGCAATTGCTAGGATATTCCAAATATTTTTCAAAATAAAAAAAATGTTCATAAAACATCCTTGAAATGTTCAAAAGTTAGCAAAACTCAAAAACATTATTTTGCTACAGATTGACCACTCAAAATATTTTAAAAATATATCGGCAGCATGTGGGACTAAGAGCCATTCGTAGAAAAAAGCGCTTTGATTGTTGAATTGTGGGCCCATGAACCTTCCAACATCTGTTTGGTGGGCCTCTGACTTAGTGATGGACCCAAAGGGCTCATAACCGAAACCGAAAGTTTCAGCCGAAAGAGGGCTTAACCGAAACCGAAAGCGAAACCGAAAGCAGTGTTCAGTGTTTACAAAATTGTTCAAATGCAAAAATCCGCCTTCAAAATTAGAATGTGTTTGATGTTGGGTAGTCGCAAATTTTGAAAAATCTTTTTTGGACCAATTTTTTTACGATTTTGTTGTCAAACTCCATTTTATATAGTGCTTGTCTGCTTTCGGTTTCGGTAGGCATAACCGAAACCGAAACCGAAATTTCGGCCGTAATTTCGGCCGAAAGCGCTTTCGGTCCATCACTACTCAGACTACACAAAGTCAAATTTGGTGGGCCTTGATTCAAAAGCTTAGATATAAAATTTTCTCACCCATGACCTAATAAGAATTATCCATAATCCTTTCACCGACACGATTTGGATCTGTTTCAGATTGTCTGCCGCATATCAACGCCTACTTGATCGAACTGTGAAAAAAAGTGCCGAGCAAATTCGAGCTCGAAGAGAGAAGGCCATTCCATTCACTTACGATGATCCCAGCCAATACGTTGGTCCAATTGTTGAAGGCTGGCCTCCCTATGCAGACCGAAATCTCACGAGATATATCAAGCCAGATCAAAACTCTTTCCTGATTCAGCCCAAGGGACCAGAAAAGGCTTCAGCCCATATTTTGTTCCTTATCCACTCATCATCAGAGAACTTCTCAATGAGAGATGGTGTGAGGAAGTCTTGGTTCTCATTTGGATCCAATTGGAGGTCCAATATGACGGCTTTGTTTATTTTGGGAACCATCAGAGATCCCGATGTCAATAAGAAGGTTCAAGCTGAGGCCAATAAATTTGATGATATTATTCAAGCTGATTTTAACGACCATTATAATAACCTCACATTGAAGACCATATTCTGTTTGAAGTACTTCCTCCACACAAAATGGGTGGTGAGTAATAATAACAATGATTTAAGTCCTTAGACTGTTAGTTGAGGATGCCAGTTCACATTTACGGTGTCATATAGGAGTGAATAAATAGACTTGACTGGTAGCAAGTTTTAAGGAGATAATGATTGTAAAAAATATCACAAATTGTTATGAAAATTGGCACTACATTGACGTATTTCTTGTACATTAATGTTCATTGATCATATAGTAATTGCTAGTGTAGATTCGTTAAATTCAGTGTTACTACAACATTTGTTCTTTTTAAGAGATCAGGCTGAAATGTGAATTATTCGACCATTTCCGGGTTTGGACAAAGTTGCAAAATGGAACTGGCACCAAAAATGTAGCTTTTGGCCATTTTAGTCAAATATTGCAAATTTCTGTTCGTTTATTATTTTTCATTTTAGGATGATTTCTGTAAAGGAAACCTGTTTTCTTCCGGAAGCCAAAGGTTAAACAAAAACTAAAGATAACAAGCTTATGCCTACTTCTGCCCAGAATTGAGACATACATTTGGCCAAACATGACATTTTTATGTAAATATGACATGTTTTGGCCAGAAAATGGCAACTGCAGGGTTAAAAATTGCAACTGCAGGGTTAAAAATTGCAACTGCAGGGTTAAAAATTGCAACTGCAGGGTTAAAAATTGCAACTGCAGGGTTAAAAATTGCAACTGCAGGGTTAAAAATTGCAACTGCAGGGTTAAAAATTGCAACTGCAGGGTTAAAAATTGCAACTTTAGGTCAAACAAACAACAATTTCATCCGAGTCCCATTCATGAGAAATACTTTTATTTTTATTTGAATTTGATCCAAATGATTGTTAACCTTTTGGATACAACATAATTCTTTTCCTACTAAAAGCTACACTAGATTAAAACATTTCCTAGATCAAACAATATTGTCAGTGTTTTGTCAACGTTTTTTATTTCTAATAATTGAATCATTATTTTTCAGAAACGCCCCGAAATTTTATTCAAACTTGACGACGATTCGTTTGTGAATGTGGAGGCACTAGAAACACTTTTGTACAACCGCACAAACAAATCTGAGCCTTGGGTGCTAGGTCATAAATTGCATGACAATCCTGTTCCTAAAAAAGTTCCCGTGTCTCAAAGAAGGAAAAAATTCACTTCAAAATGGATTTGTCCGTCATATATGTTTAATGGCGGAATTTATCCATTCGTTGTCAGCGGCGCTGGATATTTGATGAATTTTCAAGTACGTTTTTCGAAATGTTTGAAAGGGCTTCAAAAATTGTTAGAAAAGTTGAAACATTAAATATTTTATTAATTGTTTAAACAATTTATTTTCAGGCAGCCCAATGTATTTACAAGGAGGTTTTGAAGCTCCCGTTTTTTCATTTGGAGGACGTTTTTGTAACAGGATTTGGGGCACAAAACTGCAATATCACTTTGGAACACTCTGATCAATTCAAAGTTGAAGCTCCACAAATTGAAACATTGCATCCTAGCGATATTTTGGTCCATTACGTGAAGAGTCGTTCCAAGAACTTCCTACTAAAAGTTAGCCAATTTGATTCCTTGCAAGCCAAGTACAATCGTCTGGTGGCTCAATTGGGGAATCAAACCCAAGAAACGCCTTTCACTGTTGTGCCCAATTCCTATTTTGAGTCTCATGACTTTGATGTGGAACATGTCAGTGCTCATTCAAGAAAGGATATGCTACGATTGAAATATCGCCTGGATAAAAATCATAACCGTACAAAGACTTGAATATATCACAAATATACATGTCCACAAGTGATGCCAAACCTGAGTTAAGTTTGTTATGTTTGTTAATGTTTAACTTATTGCAAAATAAGAGTTGAAATGTAATGTTTGACAATTTACCGTGTCTAAATCAATACTTTCTGAATAGAAGGTGAAAACAGGAGAAGTTATGTTTAAAAAGTGAAGCAAAGGAAATTGTGCTCTTTAGCGTTTTTTCTAGGGATTCCAGGTGTTCTTGTTGAAAATAAGAATACTTTTTGCCGCTTTGGCCCGAAAGAGTTTTTTCGGGATTTTACCTCATTTTAAACTTATTTTTCGCATTTTATGGAAAGTTGAAAAAAAACTCTTTTTGCGTTTTTAAACTCATTTTTTGAAATTTTAATCTGACCTTAAAAATGTTCGTCAATTTTTTGTACCAGAAAGAACGAGAACAAAAATTTTTAAACCTAAAAATCGAGGACAAAAAATGCCGAGTGAAAAAACACAGGCCAAATAGTTTTGGCCTTTTAAGTGACAAATCGACAGTAAAACACTTTTTTATCTTAGTTGAAAACAAAACTTTTTTGACCATTCTTGACCGAAAAACTGATTTTGGCTATTCTAGCTTGAAAACTATTTTTTGACATTTTTTCTGACCTTTTTTACAACGATTCTTGCATTCATTTGCATTGTGGGGTTTTGATGACCTGGAAGTCTACATCATGCAGAAGAAAGGAGCCATTAAATCTTTTTCTTTGTTTTTCTTGTCATTTACTTCCTTCCTTTACTTTCTAGTGGAGCCAAGAGTTCCGTCGACCCGCCCCAGGAAAGGGTAATGTGGAGTCATTAGTACTCTGCTCGGTAAATAGGTCACAGTACAAAAAAGGTGTGAAAGGTGTAAAAGGGTCACCGTAAAACGGTCACGGTGAAAAGGGCACAGTAAAAAGGTCACAGACCCGCGCAGATCCGGAGGTAGCTAAGTGGGTGAACCCCGGTACCCTGAGATCTTCTTTGGTCGAAGATTGTCCCATGGGACCCCATGATTAACCAGGTGGAACAAAATTATGCCAAGCAAAGGTCTCATAAGTAAAGTCAACAGGAAGTCATTCCCAACATTTTTAGGACCATGCTCCCAAGCCACCCCAGATTCGCCCGAACATGAAGGAGGGTGTTCCCTCATCCCTCTGGAGTCAAAAGTGTGTGCTTTTTTCTAGATCTGCTACTGGGCTTCAGAGATATTTCAAGTGGAATAGATGGAACAAGGAAAAGTGACTTTTCATTGTGACCTTTTTACCATGTGGCATTTTTACTGTGACCGTTTTACCCAGTGCCCGTTTTACCCTCTGACCCTTTTTTGTGACCCTTTTTCACGTGACCTAATTAATTGTGACCGCTTTGTTTGTGACCTTTTTACCTACAATCATAAACTTTGAATAAGTGACCAATAGATAGAACACACATTTAAGCTTTTGCATTACATTTGGGTCATCCAATACATATATGGACAAAAACTAGCTTTTGACTTCAAAAAGAATTCCAATAACTTGGTCTTGATTTGCATGTTTGATCACACTAATATTCCGCTCAATAATTGCGGTGGCGACATTCTCAACCATAGATTTTAATCAAATTAATCACTAGACACCGTGCAAGCTATAGTCAGGCTGATTTGGCAAAGGTGACAGAATGCGTTGAAATTATAAGGGAAATGTCGCGTAGGGAAATGGCCCTTGCTGCCCACAATGAAATTTTTGTTTTTGAAAATTTTGTTTCCATAACCAGGGATAACCTATATAATAGTATAAATACTGGATATGAACTCGCGGAATTTCCTGGCAAGCAAACCTCCACGTATGAGGCTGAGAGTTCGTAAACAATAACTACCAACGGCCATGTTGAGAACAGAAAATTAAACGGAAATAGACCAAACGTCAAAAAGATAGTGCGTCAATCGGTGTTTCCTGTGTCCCACGGGGTCCAGCAAAGTCTTAGCCTTGGCAAAGGTCAACGCCACGCCCAAAAATCAGTCCGATGTTGGTGTTTCTAAGACCAACATCCAAGTTCAGCCATGAACGAGTGAATGAAAGAGTGAATAAATTATGGATGGATGACATCAAGTCTGAATGAACCCGCAAGGTGTCTTTTCCAAGATGAGGGTCAAGTGATCAAATGAAATCTGATGACGAGATTACGTGCTACAACCTTCGGAAGTGATTGCCCAAACTAAAGCTAATAGAACAAATATAGACTATAATCTGAACGCAAATTCCTTTTGAAAAAGGATTAAGAATCAACTTTCTCCCGGAAACTCTCCCTGGACCAAAATGGGAGTTTCATCGCGCTCATCCATAACTCAACTTGAACAACTTAAGAATATCTTACCATTCCTTGAATTATTAACAACAAAATTGCGGTTTTTTCCGAGCTCATCTATTACCTGGCTTGAACGACTTATGAATATCTTCGAACTTACTATTGAACCCATCCATGTTGTTGTTGTTGTTGTTGTTGTTGTTGTTGTTGTTGTTGTTGTTGTTGTTGTTGTTGTATCGCAATATAATTGTATGCAAATGAGACATGTATTCAGGATTTTCATTTTTATTTTATTTTATTCATGTATTTCAAGAAAGTGACCACTGTCAATAACAAAAAATGACCCAAAAACATTACACAATTCCACATTTGATTCATCAATTACATGGCTGACATTTGCCTGGTCACACATTTCAAATGTTCCCGCACTTTTGTCCGCTCAACAGTTGCCGACCGAAGACACATTTTTAGACTTACACTCCCTCTAGTATTAATAGAACTCAATGCACGGGAGCCTTCATAGCAATCTACTAGTTATCTCAGCAATCTAGTTAGCTTTCTGAACTACTTTTTGGGAACGGCAGAGGAAGATGAGCTAAACCTACCCAAAAGACATGTAACCAGTGTGGTTTTCTTGGGTTGAAGAGAGCGGTTAATAAACAAATGGAGCCTTTAGTCTTAAAATCAATTAGTTTACAGAACTCTCGAGACAAGCGGGAACGGGAAAGTTTAGTCTCAATTCTTACATTCAGAAGGCACGGGTGGCTATTTCTGATTTTTTTTAATTTCAATGGCATTTGAAATTTCGAAGTCTTTTATCAAAGGGTGAAATGAAATGAAACAAAAAATGTCGAAAAGAAATTACTGCGCCATGATATTTTGGAGTTATTGCAAATTTATAATTTGGCTTGGTTTTCAGTCATTGTGTGATGAGAAATGTAGAAGAAATATTTTTAGACAACATTTCTTCAGCCTCTTAAAAATGTCTAATGCCAGTTTACTTTTGGGACTTAAAAGTCTCAAATTGAATTATTTCATTTAGTGTAACCAACAGTTGGCAATTGATGTTCTCTGCTCCCACTCAACATTTTGACGTTCAAAATACATGCTCAAAATACACTCTTGATTGAAGAATACTTTTGACACTAACCAAAACGCTTGTATTTCATGGCGTCCCTTAATTTACTTATAACTTTCAATGATCCTGTTGCAACTGATTACCTTTTACCTGACTGCACCTTTTTATCTAAGTTTGTTGTAGTGTGTTTCTAGCTTCCTCTCATAGTAATTTTTTACCTTCATTGTTGATGAAATGTTTAATTGTCTTATGTCTTATGTTGGTTCTTTTTGTTGTTAGTATATACCGTTTGAATGCATCAATCTTATTTTCAGGCATGGACCTTAAGGTAGAAATCAATGAAATTTCAGTGCTGGTTTTAGGTTCAACATAAGTTTATTCACATCCATTTTTGATCACAAATGACATCCATTGAAATCCAATACTGCCCTGAGAAGGTTTGCTCCAAATTTTGGATTATGTGTATTCTTGATACTGTATCTGAACCATGTTTTCTCAAAACTATAATGGCTTGCTTCATGAGCTTGCTCACTGAATCGGAGAAAACTTTCACCTGTAATTTTTGTGAATTGCAGCACATGTTCAAACATGACATGTGCTTTACTACTTATTGAAAGTCCTGTGAGCATGTATGACTGCTTGAACTTCTCAGTCCGTGCAGGTAAATCACAGGCTAACATTTGCCCAAGGTAACCATCATTAACATCTTTCAGATCACGAAAGGCATTGACAAAGTGGTTCAATCTATCTGAATTTGGTTGTTTCTGGACCAATGAATCAAGGTTGTCGATATTTCTCAGGAGCTTTGTGCATGCACGTCCTGTAAAGCATCCACCGTGATAATTTTCCTTCCTCAGATAAAGACTAGTAGCCCAATCGTGTGCTACGTCACAAGCTAAAGCTTCTATTCCATCAAAAAGGCGATTCACCAATCCAAGGGTTAGATGAAGGGAAGGGGGCGGAAAAACTTCAATGATTGAACCGTGGTGGAATAGGGGAGGGAACTGCACATTGAAAAATTCCTTTAGAGTCTTTCTTTCTTGACCAGAGTGGATCCATTCACTATTCTTGGTAGCATTGAACAAAAATGTTCTTGCAATTTCATTTCCCGAGGGGTTGGTGCCTGCTCTCCATGTGCAATAAGGACATGGAAAACTACTTGCATGAGAGGTCATGCCACAAAGAATGTTGATCATCTTGAGGTCACACACCATTTTGAAATTGTATTCAAGAGAATTGAGATTAATTTTGCGAAGCATCTTCTTGCAGTTCAGATACCCTTCAGACACCTCATATCCCAATCCCACACAAAACATCTTCAGCACTCCATTGCTTGAATGACTGTTTCTTTCACCATCTTGTTCTTCTGATGCATGTTTGATGATTGACATCGTGATCTTTAATGTCGTGCCACCTTTATCAATACTAAATCTTAATACTTCATTACCTCCACAAACTCTGACTTCCATTACATGATCAATGAACCCTCTCAAATCATGACACCAAACAAAATGGCAAAGTTTCTTGTCGTCAGGAAAGAAAACTTTAGCCTCTGAGAAGAATTCTTTGAATTGAGAGTTGGTTTCAGTCAATTTTGTCTTAAGTCCGACCTCAAGAGCCATTGACCCAAACTTACTCCGAATTGTTCTGGCAACTCTCAATGTTTGCTTGTTGGATAACCCAATGTCGTTTTTCAAAGAGATCATGTCTGCATTTGAAAGAGGATGTTGAATAATTGAGCTTCGTTTCTTCAGGACCTCTTCATGTTTCCGCAGTAGTTGGTCCTTATACTCGGATTTTGTGAACAAAGATTCTAAATTGATCTTTCTTGCTCTTCTCCCACATTGGTGAATGCAACCAGGGTAGATCTGAGACAAACAGTCAACGCACAATCTCCCTTGAGTACCAGTGCATGATGACATTGAAGTACTTGAAATAACTCTTGGATTGCCAACAGTGCGTTTTGTTGTTTTTCGACGGCCATCACTTCCATAGTACGCTCGAGTCTTGACTCGTTTGCAAATTTCTGAACAACAGCAAGTTGTGGATCCTCTGGGAATTCTAAATGTGGCCATAGCTGACCAGTCGTAAAATTCTGGTAAAGGTCGAGAAAAATCTCTCTTCTTAAAGGAATAGACTCTCCTTAAACAGGTTTGGCACAATGCTTTTGGAAGCCGAATATCTTCAGTAACATACTTGGCCATGTAGAAGTTTTGAATGGAATCAATCAAGGATGGTGGTATGGAGATTACCTTCAGTCCAAATCCACAAATTAAGCACAGCTTTGTGCGATTTTTTTCATGGAAATCCATAGCTGGTATCTCACCTCTATTCCGATATTTTCATGAGTGTATAGTTTTGAATCCTGATTTTCAAAACCAGATTTGCATTGACTATTGTTTTATTTTAGTACATAAAAATGAGTTGAAATAATTTGCATTTTTCCAATGCAGTGATGGGCAGACATTTTATTTTTGACATATATATGCTCAAAAAAGCTACGTCTACGAATTGGTCGCTTAGAAATTCAAATGCCATTGAAATCATAAATTTCTGGAAATAACCATCTGTGAAGGGTGTCTTTCAAATCTCATTTGATGCTTGAGCTAGTCTTACCAACATGCTAGCCCTGCAGGATTTATGCAATGTGGTTTCACAAGATGAGTGAAAAACGTCCGTGAACCAGAATTGAAACTTCTGGAAAGTGGACAGATATGCTTTGCCAACTTTCTAACTTTTACTATCTCAAACCTGATTTTCGCCCTAAAAGTTAGCTTCCTGTCAAAAGGGGAGCACATATTTGATTTTAAGTTACTTAGCCATTTTTCTGATTGAGATATATTTCAAGTGTCGTGGAAAAGCAACAGGTTTGTTGCTCCCTAGGCTTTTTGCCCATTGTCAGACTTGTGTCAATTAACTCTAGATGTAATTAATTACAATTGCAATTACATTGGTCTCAAAATTAATCAAATACAATTACAATTACATTGGTCTCAAAATTAATCAAATACAATTACAATTACATTGGTCTCAAAATTAATCAAATCCAATTACATTGGTCTCAAAATTAATCAGATACAATTAAATTGGTCTCAAAATTAATCAAATACAATTACATTGGTCTCAAAATTAATCAAATACAATAACATTGGTCTCAAAATTAATCAAATACAATTACATTGTACATCACAGGTCATCACAGGTCTGTCCATTGTTCAGATGTTCTTGTTTAAGTTTAGGAAGACGTTGATTTGTTGAGCATGGGCAGGGTCCAGTTCGATCATACCTTGTTAAAAGGACGTGCATCTCTCTCCCTAAACGCGGCAAATATGGTTCATAAGAGTTAACTTCAAAAAAGGGACAAATCAAGTGTAAATTGCTTCAAGTGAATAATGGTAAGTATTAATTGTCAAAGGGATTTCATGATTAGTAGCTGAAGGTAAATTTTAAATCATCACATTGATGGAGCATAGAGAGCAGTAAACTGGAGACTGATCCTCAAAAATACGCACTAAAGCCTCAATAGCAGTCACTACGGTTCTTTACAGCAATAACAGAACAATATTTTGAAAGGCTAAAAAGTAGTGAAATATATGGCGTGAAATGATGAAAAAAATTACCCACTATTACGAAACACTGGACTTTCATTTGGCACTAAAAATAAAGTAATTAAGCATTTGGACTTTTGATCCTGTTTTTACTGGATTGAGCCGCCTGAATTTTATCTCAATGACAGAAAGTTGCTGCTAGTATTACAAAGGGGTATATAATTCCTGCTAATGCTAAAATAGACATAAGATTCCTGCTAACGTTAACTTTTGCAAGGCATTTACTCCATAAATCAAGAATTTCACCAGACCTAGCGACCCTTCCTGACCCAGTAAAAGATGTGCTGTACACTGAATGGAAGGAGGATGCCACTAACATCTGGAGTGGATCTTTGTGCAATCATTAAGGTGTTCTCAAAGGTTGGGAGCCGTCCAGCCATTAGAGTAATCCAACTTAACATGTTGGCGTCAGTCTCAGTTTAGCCCTCACCGCTCAAATACCTCATAAGAGGGTTACACCAGAGACGGCTTGGCCACACTTCCAGTGAGGGAGACTCCCAGCCCTACGAGGACCCTTGCGGCGCAACTCTGAAGTTGAAACCAAAAAAGAAGTATTGCGCGCATGCTCAACCAAGCCCACTGGACTCAAATCGACTAAGTTCATCTCGGTTCTAAATTTGAACCATCAAATGACGCTTTTGCTTGGAATTTGCTTCCCTACCGAGATAAATGTCAATAACATGAGAATCGGTAGTTTTCTAATGAATCATTGAAGTTGCCATATTGGTGTCATGAGAGACAGGTTCAAAGTTGCATTTTCAAATAGAAGGTCAGATGTTTTGTGTATTCCAAGGTGTGCTTGCAAAATTGACTTCGAGGCAACTTCAAGGCAGTTTCAGCCATTTTGTTGATAGCATAAGCTTTCTTGAATCAGAAGTACACTAAGCAACTCATGAAAAGAGAAGTGTACCACTGGTGCCAAGGTGCAACAAGTAGATACCTCAACAACAATCCAACGCTAGTCATATGTTTAGCATGCACAAACATGTGCTAGTTCCATTGACTTCAAGTAAACTTCTAGCAAGCTGGGTCGCTATTTGGGCTTAGCATCAGGTTTGATTGCTGAGAGGTTCTCCGAGAAGCACGCCTAGAGAGGAGCATTCCAACGTTGTGGAAGCACTCCCATTTGAATACTTCAAAGCTGATCAATCGAACTGCCAGCGAACTTCCTTACAGTGTTTCCTTAAATTAGCTGCCAAAATTTGCATGCTCCTGTGAGATCAATCAATGTTTTGAGTTGAATGGAGTAATATGAAATAAAGAAGGAGAAATGTGGAACAGCTGAATCAGCGGGCAATTAGTGTTTCGAGAGGATGAATTTACGATCACAGATGTAGAGGCACTTCTAGGTTGGAATGAGAGACTTACTTTTCAAAATGGCAGCTGTCTCAACAAAACCAGCCAATTGAACTACGAAGTGTACTAACTAGTGATGGGAGGCAAACAAGAGCTTGGGCAAGCGGTCCGGCACAGTACCTTGGACTTGCCGAAACTTGGGTCTACTTGGGTGCCTGTACAAGTATTTTTCCCACCTTACAGGTTTGCCAAATTTGCTAGGAATGAAGACTAAACCTTCGGCATCAGAATTTCAATTAACCAGAAAGTTTCAGCTAAATAGGGCCCAGGTCCTTGTTAGGATGGATTTTTAGATGAAAATACACAATTCAAAGCTTTTGCATTGAGAAATGCAAAAGCTTTTGAGAATATTTCAAAAAAAAAAAATTGGCATCTTAAATTTTTTTCTAGCAACTCTGAGTGACCGAGCTTGTTCCCAAGTGTGACTGTTAAATGTCATTCTTGATTGACCTGAAAAGTGTATTCATGTGTGGCTTAGAACGGAAACTAAAGAAAAAACATGGTTTTGCAAATGCTATCCAAATCAAAATATTTTTTGTTTCACTTCCACTGTTTATTGCTGAATTATCAAGGTCAAAAGATCATTGAAAATGCAACTTGGCATTCTTTTCTTCTAAGTCACACTGCAAGCATCTTAACTCTTCTAAGAGCAACTGCCGGCAACTGCATCTTCCAATGTTCCTTGAGCTTGCCAAGTGTATTGGGTGTATTGCCCAAGTAATGCTTGTCAACAACTTGTTCTTGGGTGTTTGTGATGACTCATTACTTGCCCAAGTCACATCACTAGTACTAACAAGTACACTTTCAAGAGTTGCCATCAAAACATATGCTCACACCATTTACTTGAACAGGACGATTCATATTGCGTTTGGCACGATTTGTCAAAATTGCACCCAACAAACTATCAGAGTGCCACAAGTTCAAATTGAATTAGTATCTGAAATCACTGAATGCGATTTGGTTGGGTTGCAGAAATCTTCAAAAGAGCTGTGTTTATAAAGTTAATGAAAGGTTTACTCTCAAGTAGACTTTGGAGCATACCTTCAAGTAAACTAGCAAGCATACCAAGACATATGACCTAGAATCTTAGATATGGGGGAATTTGTAAATGTTGCGTTAACATCATCACTTTTGGGGTGGTTAATTTGTTACAGTTGCTAAACTGTTTTTTTTGAACGGCAACCCTGTCCATGGAGCAACCGAGGAATAAAGGGATAGCCTTCAGTGTGGCCACTTGATAGGAATGTTGAACATATTCCGGGATTGGACATCGTGGATGTAAACAAAAAAAAACAGCCATTGATGAAGACTTCAAATAATATATTCCTTTACAACACGCAGGACTACGTTCTTTTGCTTTTGAAAAGATCTAGCAAGCTCAATATGATGATATGATATTTGTCTTTTTTCAAAACGATTTTTTTACTTTGCACTTCAGTCACAATGCATGCAAGATCACAACATCTCAAGTTCATAGATATCAAAAGATACGACATACTACCTTTGACCTTGGGAGTTAAACTTGTTCGAGTTTGAAAGTTTAACTCCCTAAGTAAGCATTTTGTGGTACTGCTACAAGGGTTAACTTCTTGCCAATTCAAGTACATTGGATAATAAAGGGCAAACAGATGTTCCTGCTAAGGGAGTTAAACTTGTTCGAATTTGAAAGTTTAACTCCCTAAGCAAACATTTTGTGGTCCTGCTACAAGGGTTAACTTCTTGCCAATTCAAGTACATTGGATAATAAAGGGCAAACAGATGTTCCTGCTAAGGGAGTTAAACTTGTTCGAATTTGAAAGTTTAACTCCCTAAGCAAACATTTTGTGGTCCTGCTACAAGGATTAACTTCTTGCCAATTCAAGTACATTGGATTATAAAGGGCAAATAGATGTTCCTGCTAAGGGAGTTAAATTTGTTCATGTTTGTTTTCCTCTAGGCAGCAAAAGTTTAACTCCCTTAGCAAGCATTTTGCATTCCTGTAACAGGGTTTAACTTCTTGCCAATTCAAGCACATTGAAGTTAACCCTGGAATTGTAGAAGAGGTTGCGAGAACTCTTCAGTCGATTTCTGTCAAGGAAGTGTTGATGTTCCCAAATTAACCCTGGTATTAACACTAGCAGTAACCTTTCGGGAGACAATTTTGCTTGACGAATTAGCAGGAACCCTATCATTTGGCTAAGGGTAATGCTATTCCTTCTTGCTACCCCGACGGGTACTGCTATTACGGTAAAAAGTCGCATGAAATTCCTGCTATCCCGGTGTTAGTGACCACATTCCGCCGCATCCCTTTGTGGGAAAGTCTATCTTAAGCACGTGGATTGCATAGCTCTCTCTGATCGAATGTCAAGCCTTTAAACACCTTTTTAACGTCATGGTGTTGATATCAATTCTAAAACTGAATTGATAGCCATCTAAAGAGGCTATAGTTATGCATAGACACAAAATTTTACCCATATTTGGTCAATGAAATCCATAAAAAATGTTCATGTTAAGTTTAGCCCAACTTCATATTTGATTTACTATTATCACTCTGATTGCAAACCAATAATTTATGCAGGACACTATTTCACTTGTTGGAGAACTTTATCAAATATTTGAATAACTTTGCTTTCACAAGGTGATACAGTGTGACCTTTAAATTGCAAGAAAAGTATTATTTGATTCCCTTGGTTAATCCTGAAGCGTGGGCTTTCTTAGATGACATGTAATGAGGTGAAAAGGTGGTGTAGCTTTCTTGAAGCCTTTGTTTGTGAGAATCTGGAGACAAGGTTGACAACTCTGTAGAGACATATTTACAATAACTTGGTTCATGATGGTTCAATCACTCTTTTATTGGACTTTTATTCTCACCCAGGGATAACCTATATAATAGTATTAATACTGGATACGAACTCGCGGAATTTCTCCGGCACGCAACCTCCGGTATGAGGCCGAGATTCGTAAACAAGAAGTACAAACGCCGGCCATGTTGGGAGCGGAAAATCAAACGGAAATCGACCAAAATTCCAAAAGATAGTGCGCCAATCGGTGTTCCCTGTGTTTCAAGCGGGTCCAGCCAAGTCCTAGCCTTGGTAAAGGTCAACCCCACGCCCCAAAATTAGTCCGATGTTGGTGTTTTGAAGACAACAAGTTCAGCCATGAACGAGTGAATGAAAGAGTGAATAAATGATCACATCATGGAGGGCTAATTCATTGGTTACAAGTTCGAATGAACCCGCAAGGTGTCTTTACTTCAAGATGACGATCAAGTGATTAAATGAAATTTGATGACCAGGTTACCTGCTACAATCTTTAGAAGTGATAGCCTCATCTAAAGCAAATAGAATGAATATGGACCTGAATTCGAGCGCAAATTCCTCGTGAAAAAGGATTAAGAACCAACTTTCGCCCGTACCAAAACGGGGAGTTTCTTTACGCACATCCAATACACAACTTGAACAACAAAGAATATTTTACGATTCCATGAATTATCAACAACAAAATAACGTGTTTTTCCGAGCTCATATATCATCCGACTTGAACGTTTTATTAGTATCTTTGAACTTACAATTGAACCCATCCATCAATATTTAAGGTATTATCCTGAATTGAATTAACACATGCCAAACTTTGCATGAAATCAAGGTTGTTATAGGTTGTGTCACCTTGGGATAATTTAATGTTCTATGAATGATGATCCATTTTTGAATTTCCTTTATTGTATGGTTGTGTCTTTTAGTTCAGGATAATAAGGACAGGTAAGATATTCTTAAGTTGTTCAAGTTGTGTGATGGACGAGTGCGATAAAACTCCCCGTTTTGATCCGGGTGCGAGTATGTGGGGAAAGTTGGTTCTTAACTCTTTCAGGACGAAAGAACAGGTTTCAAGAAACGCGTTTGGGTTTGGGTACGCGTTGGGTTTGGGTACGCGTCCCAACGCGTTGGGACGATTGGGTAACACCCAATCGTCCTGAAAGAGTTAATCCGTTTTCAAGAGGAATTTGCGTTCGGATTAAGGTCCATATAGAACAAAGAAAGAAGAAGTCCTCAGTGTCAAGAATTCGATCAAATGAGGAACAAATTAAGATGACTTTGAAACCTATCAAGTGGACCTACAAGCAATGGATGGGCTAAATATTTTGATCTGCCTTTCAAGTCAGTCAGCCCAAATTGGTGATTTGACAGTCTAACCCGGATTATATGGACCCTCTTTAGAATGAAATGCTCCCATCAAGATTGAATTGTGTGGATTTTTTCAATCAATCTGATTGTTAATTCCTGGACAAGGGGATCTAAGAAGATCAATCAAACTTTATCAAGCCTGTAGAGCCTATCCCTGAAATCATAAGACATGATCCTCTGGTCCTCTAGGACCCTTAGCCCCCGTCTTGCGTGGTCCTGACCTTCTTGAGCCCCAAGACTTGAAAAATTTTCAATCAAATCCACAATAAGGATTTAATCCTCATGTTTTTCACTCATTTTGTCTCAAGGATGTTGTGATTGCCTTTGTTCCTATTCCAATCCGGATCAGATGGCTGATCTGATTCAGAATCGTCAAAAGTGCCCTTCAATAGTTATAGCCAACAACATCTCCGACTTGGACTCCATCTTGTTTCAAAATGAGACCATTCTTGTTCTTTCATTTTCTTATGGAAATGGTTCCTGCGTTGTGGAGGTGTTGAAGAGGATGGAAGAGGGGTAACACTCCAGATATCACCACAGATACTTCTATTTAGCAGTGTTTCACAGAAGTTGGACTAATGGGTGAAGCAAGATACCATCTATGTATTTTCCTGATTGATATGAGGACGAAAATCCTTTGGAGAGCTCAATGTCAAAAGTTCATGATACGAGTAAAAAGAGTGCTGGGACCTCTAAAATCAAGGTGAAGAACATCCAGTCCACAAATATTACCACAAAAAGTTTGACTGAATTCTTTCAAGACACATGTTCAACAGTTTTAGCCGTTAATAAGGAATAAATGACGTTGTGTCAAAATATAGCCTCGGCCTCATACCATTTTTTCAAAAATCGGAGTTCGTGTCCACCCCTTTCAGGGGTTCCTGTCTCACCTAACAATGAGCTTGCTTTCACTTTTTTTAATGAACATAGATTAGCAACTTTCAAGGACCAAACGTTGAAATTTAGGGATCAGAAGTCAATTTCCCCACTTTCCAAGGGTTGGGGCAGAGGGGACTTTGCATGTAAAACACATACGAAAAGGAACTTAAAACAACTTTTCTTGGACGGTTGCGTTCTCGTGTCATTATCTGTTTCTTCCCTGCTAACAAATGAGAATCAGATCAGCAGATTGACAGCGGCAGCGCAGTCTAGAGATCCAGTGGTCTATGGATGGAGGAAAAGAATAATTAATATAAAAACGTGTTTTTTCTTTTGACAAGTCTCCACATTTTTTCCCCTTCAATCCGATATATATAATGACATGAGTGTCCTGATGTGATTTGTACAGAGATTTTCTAACTGTTTTTCACCTTGGTGAATCTACTTCAGACTAGAGGGCTAACAGAGAAATGACACTCCGAAAATATTTGTGAGTGTGCAATGGGATTTGACATTGAACATGCTAAATTATGTGATTCACAACCTTATTTTTTTTTGTTTTTTTTTTCTTATGTTATGATTCCATTCAGCTGACAATTCACTCTCATGGCATGGCGCCAAATTCAAAATACCCAGGAGATTGACACATACACAATTGAAGTTCAGGTTTACCAAAATCTCACAAAATGAAAACTTTTTCCAGAAATTTTATGGAGGTATTTACTCATACAGTGGATCAGCTACAAAGTTTGTAATGCTCAAGAGATAAACAGATACAAGATAAAACACCAAAGATTACCTAATTTCATCATTTACGTTTCACAATTCCTACATAACTTTCTTTATTTTAAGATTTGGTCAACCTGACTAAGGGTTCATTCTCTTTATGCACATAAAATAACACGCAATTGCTAAAGTGGCTGAACTCAACCTCAGTGTTCCCCATTTTTTTGGAGACCTTGCATTTCAATTCCAAGTAATCTAATTCAAGATCTGATCTGATTTGAGTGTTGGGAGGAGTATTGGGTTTCAATACGTTGCCAAATGACTTATTTTTTCAACCCATGTCATCTACAAATTGTTAAGACATGGACTGAACTAGTTTGACTTCTTTATTCAGGGAAAGCATGCATTTATATACAGAGAAAAATGACTGGAATGGGTTACTAGAATATGAGCAAGAGCAATGACTCAAGATTTTTCCTTTCCAGGGGCGTGCCAATAGAAGGCACCTAACTGGGTCAGGGACCAATTTCTGTCTGGGTTGTCAGGTCACTCTTCTTTTTAGAACACATTACAGTGATCCTGCCCAACTTCAGGCTAGTGAAGGGGATCAAAACTGAAAGCAAGCGGCTGGCTTGGAGTGTCATTTCTCTCACTAGAACTCTAATTCAACTGCTTTGGTCAAACAAGAGCAATGTATGATAAATCAAGTCACTTGACACCCTTGCAGCTGAATCAATCAAGTGTGCTCAAAACAAATCTCCACTGACTCTGCTTGATTGACATTTCTCTGTTAGCCCTCTACTTCAGACCAGGGTTGCCAGGTTCTAGGGAAGCCTCTCGGCCACCTTTGCTTTGAAATTCGGCCACTTTCGGCCACCTTTTTGAAGCCTTCGGCCACAAGGTAAATTCTGAATTCTTATAAAAATGGCGTTTTCGCTTAAAACTAAAATCGATCCATCAATTTTTTTCTCTTTTCAATTTTTATATTTAATTTTCAAAAAAATTGAATAAAATCTGAAAAATTCAAGCACTCAGTTTAACGCCGAAAAGTTGGAACAAATAGTCTGAAAAATACTTGTATCACAACAAAGCAAATTTCAATTCCCTTAATCAACATTGGCCCAGCCTCCTAAAACATTTCTAATTCCAACATTTCCAAGTAAAGATAGTTAACTTTAAATTGTTATCCAATTGGTATAAAAATTTGCAAACACAATGAGGTATGTTTTAAATCTAGAGAAATAAGAGGATTTATTTTTCAAATTCTTGACTGTGAGTTTGACTGGTCCATTTTTGATAAGTTTTGCAGTGATTGACGATTTGAGTAACCAAATGAAACCAAAAGTTTCTTCAGAAAGAGGGTTCAACATTAAACGGAAGACACATCAACCAAAAATTTCTACTAAGGGTGTTCCTAATTGTAAAATCGACCATTTTATCAAGATTTGCAAGTGCCCAGTTTTTGGACACAAAGTAGAGTTTCAAGTCTATGTATACTTAGATGTCTATGCTCTTGTAGGTAGAACATGGCACGTTCAAATGTAGTAAGATTTCAGACTAATGCAGGCTTCACTTTACAAAATTCATAAACATTTCGATTATGTATTTACTATTTTCGGCCACTTTCGGCCACTTTTGGATATGACCGAGGAAATATTTTTTTCTCGGCCACCAGATCTCAAATTCGGCCACTTTTGGCCATTTTTAGAAGTGGCCCCCTGCTTCAGACAAGAAGAAAAACTTGAAATTTAGTACATCGCTTGGTCCATATGTATTTGGTATGCTCTTATGATCCTTAACAACAATGGTTTTGAAAAGTCTATTTTGAAATTCTCTCGATTCAGCAAATATTTCTCAAGGTTCGTCATAAATGGGCAACCTTCGACCACTTTCTTTTGAAGTATCAAATTTCTCCCTAAAGCAGGTTATGTTAACGAGATAAAAGAAGCAGGTAGAAGAAAAATGGCAGACGAAAAAGAAGTTTGACTGGAAAGACTCCAGTTTTTAACTAATCTAGATTCTCCTTGACTTCATGCAAGAGCACTCTTGTTTATACATTTTACGTTTGGATTCAAAGTATAATTTTGTGGTAAGACAGGTTTTAGGAATATCTAAAAGACAACCTTTTTAATAAACGTAAATAATTTTCCATCCTTTATTATATAGACACATTTTTGACAGGAATATCTTGATTTCAATTAAACCTTGTCTAAATATAAGCACTTGAGTTGGGTATCTTGAATTACAAATATTGATTGCCTTGTTGTACCGCACATCTTTCACCACAAGCTGTGATTCTGTAAGAGGCCTACAAAAGTTTAGACAACCAGAACAAATCAGTGATGACAACTTTCACTTGTGAAAAACATTGTTTTTGAAGGCCTTCTCATTAGAGAGTGATTCGTTAATTGAAAGAAGTGAAAAAAAACCACTTGCACATTGTGATTTCATTCCAAATGTGAATTGGAAACATTAAAGACTCAAGGTTTGACATTGAGAGCATCTACTTTGAGTATAATAATAACTTCATTATTTTGATAAAAGGAGAAAGTCTGATTTACATAAAAGAGAAACAAAAGTTAAAAAATACCTTTAAACCACTAAAGAGTGAGACAGATCAAGAAAAATCAGTTTGAAAAAGATTAGAAGTTCTTGCCATTTAATTCAAAAGAATTTTTTTTTAGATTGTCTTCAAATTCGAACTGATTACCATGAGAATTCGTCATCTCAAAAAAAAGTTGTTATCGTGGACCACTTGTTTGGTAATTCTTCTAGTTCTAACGACCAACACAATTTTGACCTTCAAAGCCATGAAAGTAGAGGATAAACCAAGCACATATTTTGGACATCCCACCGTTGGCAATCTAAAATCAGAAAAAATCGAAAGGTAAGTTTCAATATTGACCCAGTTTTAATTGTAAAATAACTCTCATCACCTTTTAGGACGCAGAAAGACAATTTTGAATCAAATTCCAGTCAGCCAAATATTTCCCACTTAGAGCCCGAAGTTCCAAAGAATAAAGCTAAAACCAGAGTGGTCCAATATGTTCATTTCACTTATGGGGATCCCATGACTTACAAGGGTCCAATTGTGGATGGTTGGCCTCCTGGCAAAAATCGGAGCCTTCCGAGATATCTTAATATAAAAGATAAACCATTTTTGATCCAACCTGAACAAGAAAGGAGCCCTTCAGGAGATATTTTGTTCCTGGTTCATTCTGGTCCTGAGAATTTTTCAATGAGAGATGGAGTGAGAAAAACTTGGTTCTTCTACCAAAATTTTTGGAAAGAGGGTATGTTGGCTTTGTTCATCGTGGGGATTCATCCAGATCCCGACATTAATAGAAAGATCCAAGATGAGGCCAAAGTGCATGGTGACATTCTCCAAGCCAACTTTGATGATCACTACAACAACCTTACCTTGAAGACCTTATTCTGTTTCAAATATGCTTTGGAAAGGCATTGGGCTGTGAGTTGGCTATGTAAAGTGAAAGAAGGGTGGAAACTTATGAATGTTCATATTTCAGAAACCGCCTAAATATTTGTTTAAAGTGGATGACGACTCTTTTGTAAATGTGGATCAATTACAGATGTTGTTGACAAAGTTAGGGAAAAATACCCAAAAACTTGTAATGGGCCACCTGTTGCCTTACAATCCTTTACCCAAGTTGGTGTCACCTTCTGAAGAGAAAGATAATTTCACAAAGAAATGGGTTTCCCCTTCATACATGTTTAATGGATCATTTTATCCACCGTTTGTCAGTGGATCAGGATATTTCTTGAGCATGGATGTAAGTACAATGGCATGGAATATATAGCTATCAGTAAAGGAAAGAAATCAAAAAATGCTAAAAAAAAATAAATGGCCAAAAAAAGTTTTTTTTTTATTTTAAAATGGGCAAAAAAGCCGTTTTTTATTAAATTTCAAAATGACCCAAAATGGCCAAAAAAGGTTGCTTTTTAAATTTCAAAATGGCCCAAAAAGTTTTTCTTATTATTTCAAAATGGCCCAAGAAGTTTTTTTCTTATTATTTCAAAATGGCCCAAAAAGTTTTTTTTATTATTTCAAAATGGCCCAAAAAGTTTTTTTATCTTTTCAAAATGGCCCAAAAAGTTTTTTTTATTATTTCAAAATGGCCCAAAAAGTTTTTTTATTATTTCAAAATGGCCAAAAAAGGTTGCTTTTTTTCATTTCAAAATGGCCGAAAAAGTTTTTTTTGTTATTTTGAAATGGGCAAAAAAAATACTTTCAAAATGGCCAAAAATTGTCAAAAAAGACACGGAGCGTGGCGAGTTGCATTCTAGAAAGCTACTGAATAAACATGTGAGGCAGAACATATTTCTTGTAATTGACAACATAGAATATTTAGAAATCAATTTTCGGCCTAATGTTGAACTGAATCCGAAAATGATTCAAAGAGACGCCAATAAAAAGTTTTTGCTCTACGGATTTTTATGAAGATTGAAGTACACAATTTTTTCTCTTTTCTAAGAACCTAATGAAAATGGTTAATGAAAATACCATCATTTTCATCTTTCAGGCCGTTGATTGTATTTACAAAGAGGTGTTAAAACTTCCCTTCTTTCATTTGGAGGATGTTTTAATCAATGGATTCGGTGCTCAGAACTGCAATATCACCCTTACAGATTCCAAACAATTCTTTGCCGGCCCTCCATTGGTTTTTGATATTGCATCCGATGATATCATGATTCATTATACAGACAGCTTGACCAAGAACATTTTACTGAAAGTGGCCCTATTTGACAAACTCCAAGCCAAATACAATAATCTTATTGCACAACTTGGGTCCAAAACCAACGAAAAGCCATGGACTTTGCCATCCAATCACTACTTCAAGACTCCTAAATTCAGTGAGGAATATGTTGGTCGCATACCTAAATCTGAATTCAAAACCAAAAATAAGAAACCTTGACAACTCATATTGTCAATAACATTGAGAGTATTGATATACATACCATTCATTTCAATAAGCACGTAGCTTCAGCTGGCACGATTGCTGTAACCGTTTCAAACAGTGTACGTACATGTTACACATATGACACTCCCTTTTTTATGTCTCCCAAAAGAATGCTTTTTGGGCGTGTCTCTTCTTCCACCCGTACATGTGTCGTGGATCAATGAGTAGTGGGACATGTTTCAATGTGGAGTGTAAACATGTCCATATACGAGGTACTCAGAGGAAACGGAGACCAGCAAAATCTTTGTCTCCTACATATGGTTATAGGTTAGCATCCAATCCCTAACCAACCCCCAAACATTTAATCCTTTCAGCCTTCCCCTCCTTGTCCTCATCCTCCTCCCCCTCCTCCCAAATCCCTGCTCCATTTCCCTGCCCTCACCCCAAAACTTATTCCCATTTCCACCCTTCTCCCAAATATCCATAATCCGGTTCCTTCTTCCACTTTCTCCCATGGGCAACCAAGGTCTTACTCTATTGTGACCACCCCCTCCCCTCCCCAACAAATCTTTCCTGAAGGGCAAAACTTTGTTAGTAAGCAGGATTTTTTTAAGGTTAGACAGGAAGGTCCAAGAACTGATAGACTTGGTCCATCAGAAGACCTTAAGCTCATAAAAGGGCTCTATTTGAACCTGCATTGTCTTGATTTCCTGAAAAAAGTCAGAGTACTGGAGGAGCTAGCCATTGATAGAGACGTCTCCTTCATTTCTATCACAGAGACTTGGCTTCGCCCAGGAGTTTTAGAAGAAGAAGTAGCAATGGCTGGTTTTGGGCTAGTTCGTTGTGATGGAGCACGGCCTGACAATCCCATTTTCCTACTTGGAGGCGTATGTCTATAGTCAGGAAAGACTTACATTTTAGTCATGTTCATAAGTCGAATGGAGAAGTAGAAGTTTTGATTTGCCACGTCAAGGCTCTTGATCTTACAATAGTAACAATGTATCGGCCACCTTCTTGTAGTTCTTCCTCATATCTTTCGGCACTCGAATTTACACGAAAGGAGCTAGATCGAGAGGTTTGTTCTCGACTCTTTGTTGTTGGCGACTTCAATTTTCCGGCTAGCATTGTTGAGTGGGAGGTTAGTGCGGATGGGTACATTCCCATTTCGAAAACAGCATCGCTGTCTTTCGATAAATTGGAAGAGTTTGCGACCTTTCGTAATCTCTCTCAACACGTTGGTGCTGCAACCAAAGCAGAGAGTGCTTTAGACTTAGTTTTTTCCAATGACCCTGATCTGATCCAGTATGTCCATGTTGCCATGTAGCCTTTCAGATCATAACATTCTGAGGAGATAGGGTCGACCATTACTCAAAAACCAATGAGCTCTAGAGTTGAACCGTCTCAAAAGGTGGGCGTGGCCAAGTTTAAGTTCAAATGATGAACACTGACCCCTTATTGTTGAAATATTAGGAGACTTGGACTTGATATCCATACTGAAGCTATAAATAGGCCGATCCATAGTCCTCTATGGCCGATCTCACATTTTGACGAGGTTTGTTTGTCCCTCAGTATCCCAGAAATGGTGGCAAAAGATGGCCCGTTGTTTAGAATTCCAAAGGTTAGAAAGAAGTTGTTCACAAGGAGTTTTCAACTTACGAATAGACTTCGGCGTACTTTGAATCCTTTTGTTGTAGCCAGCCTCCAAAGCAATTTGGATGTGGTTCAAGCTAAGATTAGGACCTTCATTGATTCCGATCAGTTAGAGAAGGAAAGTAGAGTGATCCAGGAGGTTAAGACGAATCCAAAGGCGTTTTTCTCGTTTGCGAATACAAAGAGAAAAATGAAGCATCGTGTAGGACCTTTTGAGGTCGGCGGTAAAACCGTCAATGATAGTGAGGTTATGGCCAATATGCTTGGAGATCAGTTCTCAAGTGCATTTTCGATTCCAAAAAGGGTAGGAAAAGCAGGCCATGACGACAGGAATGTTGTTGGTGAGACTGACATTGACAGTCAAGATAATCGATTGGAGGATCTGGCAGTCACAGATCAAGATGCTTTTGAGGTCATCACGAGCTTAAAGCTCTCGAGTTCTCCTGGACCTGATGGCGTGACATCTCAGTTTCTGATGAAATGTTCACAGATTCTTGCCTCTGTTTTCTCCTACTTGATGCGTTGCATCTTAGATCAGGGCAAGTTTCCCTCCTCTCTAAAAGTAGCTCATGTCGTTCCAATTTTTAAGGGCGGAGATAAGTCACTCCCTAGTAATTATAGGCCCATTTCTCTATTCATCATTTCTATTCCTATATATCATATCATATTCTATTCTTCATTAAGGTTTTAGGCCGTTTAGTTTCTTAAAATTTGCTATCTTGGTCCCATAATTTGGAAAATTTGTTCAGCTTAGAGGGTTCTTGTGCGCCCTTTTGGGAACGGCGAGCAGTTGCGAGCCAAATCAACTAGATGGCGTTGGATATGATTGTACTCTTTCTAATATAGAGCTCTAGTTCGAAGAACGAAGTCCTCCTCTCTTCTTTATCGGGCTCCTTCATTGTTCAATTTGTTACCTATTAGTAGGGACGGGCAGAAGGTGCAAATAATCTTACCCTTTTAGTAACCAAAAGTTGCAAAAAAATGTGCCCAAAAGTGCAAAACAAAGTGCAGAAAAATGTTGAAAGTGCAAATAAATGTCAAAAAAGAGCAAATAAATGTCGAAAAAAGAGCAAATAATTATCAAAAAGAGCAAATAAATGTCGAAAAAAGAGCAAATAAATGTCGAAAAAAGAGCAAATAATTATCAAAAAGAGCAAATAAATGTCAAAAAGAGCAAATAACTTGCATTTAGACTTCAAACGTCATTCATGGAGTACCCACGGCTCCTAATTTAGCAGGAGAAGTCATTTACAAGTTCTAAAGACATTTGAGACTAGTTTGAGGTGAAGAGACAATGCTGCACAAGTAAAAGAGTTCTATTAATTAGGTCACTAGCAAAAAGGATGTAAAGTCATGAAAGACTCTAGAAATACTCTAGTCAACAATCTTCTGAATTTTTCATTCCTAAGGTGCTCTTGTGGATGTATGTACCTAAAATATTGTCGAAATTTATTTAGCAATTGTTTTATATGGCTTTACATCACTCTGTTTTCGTCCTTCAAGTTGTTCAAAAATAGACATTGAAAATTGAACAGAAAAATACCCACGTGTACCTAACAATTGCATCAAAGAAAATAGTCATAAATGTGTTTTAAGCATGTTTTTAGTGACATTACTTCAATGGGACACTGCAATCGCATGCGTTTTCTTTTCTTACCACTGGAGCCACCACCCCAACCAGGGTTGCCAGGTGGCCGCCGCGGCGGCCAAAATTTCCAAAAGTGGCAACTTTTAACACCTGATGGCCACGAGAAAAAAATTGTGGCCGCCGGGGGGAAATTGGCCGCCAAATTGGCAACTTTTAAAACCTGATGGCCACGAGAAAAAAATTGTGGCCGCCGGGGGGGAAATTGGCCGCCAAATTGGCAACTTTTGAAACCTGATGGCTACGAGAAAAAAATTGTGGCCGCCGGGGGAGAATTGGCCGCCAAATGGCAACTTATGAAAGTTAATGGCAACGGGAAAATATCGAAAGGCTGCTGATCATTATGTGAGTGCCAACCAGGGTTGTCAGGTGGCCGCTGCGGCGGCCATAATTTCCAAAAAAGGTAACTTTGGAAAGGTGATAGCCACGAACAAACGTTAGTGGCCACCGGTTGAAATTTGGCCACAAAATGGCAACTTTTGAGGCTGCTGAATGGCCACAAGAAAATTTTTGTAGCATCTTAGCCGAATTTGGCAACTTTTGAAACTTGATGAATCATCAAGTACTTACCTGTAATTACCTGTATCATCAATGATGACACAGGCAATTACCAAGTAATTGCTAAATTGCGACACATGCAAATCTTTGGCTGCCAGTTGAAAGTCCATTTCAAGCAAGTCCTCTAAACAAATACTTAAGTTAAACATTAGGTTGTGCCTTGTTTTTGACTGCAGTCAATTGTGGCGTCTGAATCATAGCGATGGACAAATGCGCTTTTGGGCAGAAATTTTATTTTTGATGTCAGTTAGTGATGGACCAAACAAGATCATAACCAAAAGTTTTCGTATAAAGAGGGCTTAACCAAAACTGCAAGCAACTGATTGAAAAATTATATACATGCAAAATTCACTTTAAATTTAAATTGATTATGTGTTCAACATCATGAAAAACTCAGTTTTGAAAAAAACAATTTGGTCAAAAGAAGTTGTAAAGGTTTTTGAACCAAAAGTATCTTCGGCTTCTTTAAAGTGCATGTCTGCTTTTGGTTTAGTTAAGCATAACTGAAACCGAAATAAAAATTTCGGCTGCAATTTGATAAGCACAGTGAGAAAAAAGGTTGTTGATTTTGTGCTCCGTAGTGTTGCGCCGCCCTTTTCTGGTGATTCTGTTCTTTCCTGTTCTGCACTCGATCAAATATTTCAAATGGTCAGTTGCTCCGCAACAAACGGTCGAGAAAGAGATGCGATCATAGAATTTTTGTGAAGCAATGAGACAACAGAGGCCACGACGGTGCTACGGAGTAAACAAGCAGGCCCAGCTGATGTTTACTGAGCTTCCCTTATTTCGGCCGAAAGCGTCTTCATTCCATCAGCAGTTTCAGTTATGCTTACCAAAACTAAAAGCAGACATGCACTAAATAAGATGGATTTTGATTGTTAAATAATTTTGTATAAAGACTAAAGATGAAACCCTATGCATTTAACAATTCCGATTTACAGACACATAATGTTACCTATCGGCAAAATTGGGTCAATACCAGCTTTATTGGGCGGGGGAGGATCAACCCTGCAATCCTAGCACCTAAGGATTCACGTTAACGTCAATTGTCTATAATGCCAAGTTGACGCTTTGTTCCCATGAAGTTTCTTACTAGAACGCACAATACAAAAAATGTAAAGAAGTTTAAGAAAATATATATTTTACAAAAAATGTCTTGAGCAATGCTCCTTTCTTATACATTTTTTTGCAATGTGCGTGACAATTGAACAACAATAATGAAAACAATGAAAATAAAAAAATGGCTGCCAAGTGGCAACTTTTCCTCATTTTTGGCCGCCAAAAGGCAACTTCTGATTTTAAATTTGGCCGCGAGCCCTCCGTGGGACCTGGCAACCCTGACCCCAACTTCAATCTCTTAGCTTGGGAGAAGCGAGAGTGCTTCAGTTAAAACGTGATAAATCCCTCCTATGGTAGGCCTTTTGCCAAAATGAGCCTTCATCTAATCATCTAAATGCTCGGCATTTTGTCAACCAATGTTGAGAATGATTGTTTGATGACATACATATGTCTCTACCCTAGTCAATTCTGTTCTTATTTTGGCAAAAGGCCTACCACAGAAGGGATTTATCACGTTTTAACTGAAGCACTCTCGCTTCTTCCAAGCTAAGACAGGCGGATTGAAGTTGGGGTGGTGGCTCCAGCGGTGAGAAAAGAAAACGCATGCGATTACAGTGTCCCATATTTGGCCCATGGTCTAATTACCAGAACTCAATTTCAAATGTGGTATTCATTGTCTCATCACATCAAAACTGTTCTCAAATACTTTTGGAACTTAAAAGTAATATTTCCAAGTCAATTAAACAATGTGTACTGCTACATTGATGTAACCTTAGCTTGATGATTTTAAGTTTATAACGGCCATTTTTTTAGAAATAGCGATCTTTGTAGGCAACAAACCTAATTCTGCAAACTATATTGTTTGTAGATCCTTCCATTACCATAACATGAGTTTCTTTAGGTTTGCAATTTGTTGGTTGCATGCCATGAGATTCTTTTGTCCAATCTTTAGTTTAGTAAACAGGATGTTATAGTTAAAGCCAAGATGGTGAATAAAGTGTGAGGTTTGCGTCTGAAATGCACATATTTCTTCAAGGTGCTAAGAATGGTTGATTACAAATGCAAGCTTTTTCGACTAGTTCAAAATTTGATCTTGAAACTAAAAATTCTTTCAAAAGCCACTACATTTTCTTTACAATTTGTCAATTTTGGCCAAAAACGAAAATAAAAAGTGCAAATAAAGGTGAAAAGTGCAAAAGTGCAGAAAAATGGGTTTATGTTACAAAAAATCTTTTTACACTATTTGCCCGTTCTTCGTCGTGAAGATATGGAAGCTGATCCTCTAACAGCATTTAAAGCAGGGTTGGACAAATTTTTAAGTTCTTCTCCTGATCAACCCCCAATTCAAGGGTTGTACAGATCTGCCAACAGTCACTCATTGGTAGATCAAATTTCACATAAACATTAATTATTGAAACTATATTAATGATTAACTCTCTTTACAGGGAGTCCCTTTCCTTGAAGCGGTAGTAAAAACCGCAGTAAACCCAAAAAGATATGTCATTTTTAGGCCATAAAATGGCAACTTTTTAACAACTTTTGTTGAACTGATGGCACTTTTAACAAAAAATATTGCAAGTTTAAGTCTAAAACTGTTATTCCAGGCCTAAAAATAGCAGCTTTATCTTGGCCCTTCTTTTTACCTTAAAGAAAAAAAAAATTTAAAAATGTTATTGATCCTTACAACCGTGCTAACAAGCACAGCAATGTTGGAAAATCTATCTTCAAGACCATATGTGAGCCGGATTCGATCCGATCCCATGCGGATTCACACCGATACGGATCTGATCCGAATCCAAAAATTGAATGTTGCTTTCGAACCAAGCCGATCAGATCCGAAAAGTCGCCGAACCGACCATAACCCGTTACTGGAAAATCTTGGCCCGATCTTTCCCTAAAAAATACCCAACATCGTACACATGATCAATTTTAGTTTCAAAGTGAATTTAATGTGTATGATTTTGTTTAGTCAGCCACTATTGGTTTTGGTAAACAGCCTTTTTTGTCTTTTACTACTATAAGCAGTTCTTATTTCCGTTACACCTCATCCTACATTTTTCATTGGATTTCATATCACTTCCCCTGCATCTACGTTGGGTATGCAGACTATAGGTAGACTGGGCTTGTAACTCGCTGAAATGCATGATTATCGGATTGATACTTAACATCAGAATGAAGATTTACTCTCTGATGAGTAGGTGTTATTCTGTGTACGTGTTTTGTTGGTAGGCAACCTTGTTCGAACTTATGATTTAATTTGACAACGTAAGTTAAGCGACCCATGCCCGTTTCAAAAAATGGATGTCAAAATTGATGAACTCGTCAAAATTCAAAGGCTTTCAAAGTAAAGATAATTTTCGTATTCATCTATTAATATTTGGTGAGACTTTCTGGAGAAAGAAAATAATTTTTGATGCGAGACGTTTTTACTTTAAAAGGTAGCTGATTTTTGTCATGTTGCTCGCTCTTTACGCTTTCTCTCTTTGTAACAAACAAGCCTGTCTAACAACAAATTTTGTAAAACAACATCGTTTTTTTACCCCATTCCAAAAATCGGGCATATAAACAAGTTAAAAGCTCAGTCTATCTTTTGCCAGGATATCCCTCGTTCCCCTATCCGCTTATATGTTCTCTATATCATCTAAAATGATTCCTCAGTTCAATAAATACACTATGAACACATTACACTCAATAAAACCACTTGCACCTTGTTATTACATTCCAAATGTGAATTGGAAACAACAAAAACTAAGGTTTTGACGCTGTGAGCATTTCTTTTGAATGCTATGTAAACTGTGCATAACAAAAGTGATTTTTGATGAACAAAAGCGAAGTTCAGTGATTTCTTCCATTTCCGGTACTGGCTGTGGGTTTTTTTTCTCGTCATTTCTGGCCCTGGCACGTACAAGTATTTCCTTCTACAGGGTCAGGGGTTCCAACAAAAGTCTATGTGTAAACCTTTTTATATCAAATCAAAACAGGTGTGCAGTAAAAAGCCCACAGTAACAAACAAACAAACAAAAATTCAGGAAAAAATCTGGTGTAGATAAAAGAGAACTGAAAAGTTCAGACAAACAGGCGCTTCTTTTTCTGTGTTCTGTGTTGAAGCACACAGTTCTTCTTTCTTAACCACTGATGTTTGTTCTTCAGTTCATGAAAAAGGTCCATGGAAATAAAATCACTTTTATGTTTCAGGCCGTTCATTGCATTTACAAAGAGTTATGGAAACTCCCTTTCTTTCATATGGAGGATGTTTTCATCAGTGCCTTAGGTGCTCAGAACTGCTACTTTACACTCTCGCAGATCACAAACAATTCTTTACCAACCCTCCATTTGTATCTGATATTGGCTCCGACGATGTCATTCATGATCCATTACACAAACAGCTTGACAAAGAATATTTTGCTCAAAATGGCTCTATATGACAGCCTCCTAAACAAATTCAATAATCTTATTGCATAACTCGGGTCCAAACCCAATGAAAAGCCATGGAATTTGCCATCCAATAACTACTCCTAAACCTGAACTCAAAACAAAAAAATAACAAACCTTGAAAAATCAGATCGCCAATAAAATTGAGAGTATTGTTACACATACCAGTCACTTCAATAATAAGAAACGCAGTACGCAGTTCCAACAGGCATTTGTGCTTTGAGACGTTTTAAAACCTACATGATAAACATATGACACTCCTTTCATCGACGTCTGCCAAAAAATGCTTCACACATGTCTAATGTTCTCTAAAGCTTCCCTAGAGGGCGTTGCATCCAAACATGTTCTGCCTCCTGAATGAAGTGACCTGGGTTCGGGGAAATTTAAATGCGTGGGTGTTCCAGTGTACAACCACTCGTCAGTCGCACATTCAACTTCGCCCAACGAGATTGAAGTCTTGAACTCCAAAAAATGCCTCGAAAAACATGGCAAAAGTTAATGTGGGATGCGGTTAGCCGCAATGAAATTGATGCAGTTCAACATTTACTCCATGAAGACCGCGTGAAAACCGAGATTCAAAACCTAAAAGTGTGGCGTAATGAAGAGGCACCTTTGCACCTGGCCGCATATTGCGGTTATAATGACATTCTGGAACTTCTCCTCAATCATGGAGCGGATATTGACAGTTTTAATGTCTATTCAGACGGATATAAAGTGACTTGTCTACACTTTGCAGTGTACAGAAACAAAGTGGGGACTGTAAAGTTCCTTATGGAACACGGGGCGGACCCTGCACTTGTGGGAAGATGGGGATCAACACGTGGAGATGCCTTTGATTTTGCCAAACAAAGAGGACTGCGCTCCTTGATCACAATCCTTAAGAATGTCACTCCAGATGGTAACTTTCATTACTGTGATAGATCTAGTTCTGATGGTGGTCTTAACACTACCTTCAGAGGTAGACTGACCACAACAGCAGAAATTCAAACAAGAATACTGTTATCACTTCCAGGGTGACCAAATTTGGCTCTCTTGTTTCTTGCAGAGGATTCCAGTGATAGTGGAGAGAGGCAAGAAACAGTGGATAAATTGGATCAAGCCACTCAAGCCAAGATTCAGGATTTGCGTGAGAGGCGCTCCAAGTTGTATTCGGAATTGAACAAGTTGGAGAAGCAATTGGCTGACCTTACTACAAGCGTCAAGGGATCAGAAGTGAACCTGGAGTGTTCAGTGTGCCTGACGGTGCCGCAAAAGAAGATATTAACATGTCGGAAGTGTGATGTTCTGTTATGTCATGCTTGTCAGGACCAAGTCAAAATCTGTCCTGGATGTCGATCCAACTTTGATGATGATTTGCCTCACCGGAATCGGTGGGCTGAAAAGCTTGTGAACATTTTGCATGGAAAGCTTGACTAACTTGACCAAAATGCCTAAATTTGGGGTTGAGGATAAAAAATTTAAATTAAGAGAGGTTAATTTGATCATTTTAATGCTGTCCTTCAAGACTTGTTAGAAGATCAAATGGAAGTGTTATCCACCTCATCAGTAATTTTGTGATATGAACTACGCATTTTGAATTTTTGGTAGCTTTTACAACTGTAACAAAAATATTAAGGCCAACATATTTTGAGTAAAGAAACACATTTTTCAATCTTAAAACATTTTTGGGATTTGAAAAGCAATCTTTCGAGAAGTTAAAAGCCAATACCGCACTTCAGTCAAATTTTTAAATTTCATGTTGCTATTGTTAATGATAATGTGTCAACGAATGTCTAAATGATGTTAATTATCAATTTCATTATGTTATATTCACCACAACCCAACGTTGACTAATGAAATACACTTGACAAAGGTCACAATGCTGTCCAAATTCTCTATTTTTTAACAAAAAAATCAATGTTAAACAACACAGCCCATGGGCATTGCAATATATTCAAAATTTGATGTTTATTTTCGCTCAAGTTGGTAATTTGGAAATGACAGAAGAACTGACTTACGTCAAAGTTAAGTGTATTTTAGAGTTATCACAGACAGTACATACAGTATGGGGGCAATTGTGCTTTAAGAAGAGTGCTTGTTTGTCATGATTTATTAATAAAAGAATGATCTACAAATAGGTGTGTTAGACCTGATGAAGGGTGTTTCACCATCTCGAAAACAAGACAATCCCCGATCCCGGTTTTATCAATAAAATTGTGCCCAAGATTAAGGTAAGGAGGTTAAGCTATTTTTTTCTTAAAGCTGTTTCAAGCTTAAATCTACCTTGCAGACTTCAATGAGGTTCCAAAATTGGAAATGTTGGGAACATTGAAACGTCAGCTTCCTATAATAATAGGCGAAAAGAATGGGAAAAAGCACCGATCGCAAAAATTCCTATGTCCTGTCAAACGTCATCCCAATATAAGAAAAGACAAGATGAAGAGGAACATTTCAAGAGAGATTGGTCTTAAGCCTCTTTCTAGAGGACCAAATTTCCTTCTGGCTTGATATCCTATCACAAAATGAAAGGTTAGATTAAGTAAAGCCATTTAAAACAACACATCTAGCAAGAACTGATGACAATAAAAGAAGATGGGGAAATTATTCAGAATGAAATATAAAACTCTCCCCGTAGTAGTTAATTACTGTTAACGCCGGTTTGGCCCTAACCATATCCCTCATGATATCATCATTGATATTGGGGCACTGCTGAAGATCCAGGTACACCAGATGAGGTAACCGTTGTAACATAGGCACCAAAGGGTCGCATGTCAACTTCACAATTCCAGTGAGGCCCAGTGTTTCCAAATTTGGACACTTTTCCACCACAGTGCCCACACCCCTGTCTGTTAGCTCCCAACACCAATTTAGCTCAAATTTCTTCAGCTTTGGGCAATGACCGGCAATAGCAATCAATCCATCATCCCCTAATCCCGAACATTCTGACAAATCCAGGTACACCAGACATTTCAGTGCTCCAGTGGTAAATGCATAAACAAAATCCGAGTCTGTCAGGACTCTGCCCCTTCTTATTGTCAAGGCCTTGAGCTTTGCTAAATTTGAGATTGCCACAAGCCCCTCTCGATCCATATTCTCAGCAAAGCTGATATCCAAGAAGGTCAAACTGGAGCAAAGCCTTAGTTTTAGATAAGCTTGAGAGGATAGACTCTCCCCATCCAGTTCCAAAGATTGAAGATTCTGTTTTTGATGGTCAATGAGGAGCTCCACTCCACGATCTCCAACTTGTGTGATTTCTTTAATATTGATGGATTGAATGTGATTGCATTTTTTCGCCAATTCAATCAAACCATCATCATCCACACCTCTACAATCAAATAGATTAATACTGGTGAGACTGGACATGGAAAGGGCATGTTCTTTTAAATGTTGATGTTCCAAACCGGATCCCCAGAGATTAAGCTCCTTTAGGTTGTTGCGATTGTGAGCTAAAACCTCGAAAAAGTCGCATTTAAGCTTGGAACAATAGATCACCTCCAATGTTTGCATCATTGGACACACTTTAAGGGCAAACACGGCCAGTTCATTGCAGTCAGACCTTTCCCTCATACTGAGCTTTTGTAGCATTGGAGATCTGGTCAAGAGAAGCGTACACTCTTCGAATTCCATGGACTTGTCTCTGGGAAGTCGAATATCAGTCCATAAAGATGGATCCATGGCAAGAGTGTAGAACCTTTTGGACACTAAGCATATATTTTGGGCAAGGTCTGTTTCACTGACGTAAGAGAGAATATGAATGATGATTTCGTCTGGAAGGTGTTCAAAGTTACAAGTTTGTTGCCTTTCCACAACCTCATTTTCAATGTCTTCCAGGATTAAGTCATCCATGACTTCAAATGAAATTATTGGACAATTCTTATCGGATAAGAAAGAGAAAATCGATTGAGTTGTTTGTTTTGTTTGGGATTGATCTAGAGCAAAGTTTCGGCCATAGAAAATAAAAGCCACTCAACCTCTACTTGCGTGTTCACTGTCTCAGTTTATTCATATTCTCATAAAATGTATCATTAGTAGGTAGTATATGCATAAATTTCCCTCAACAGATTTACACATGTTAGAAACTTCTAGGCTTTTTTGCAAGATAATGCAGAATGATCATCATATGGAATTCAACTCAGAGTGGGGTTTCTCGTCTTTGATTTTTGCTCTATACACATTGCAGAGGGGCAATCTTTAAATGGAACTAGAATTTGTCAATATGAACTAGTTGAAAGGGGGCGGTGGAAGGGGTGTTCCTTGGTTTTCAATGAATTCCAAAGAAGGGTGAAAATCAAGCAGTCTCGGCTTTTTGGGAGGGAAAAGATTAGACCCAAAATGATCAAGAAATTGGAACGAAATTGGGGTCATTTAGTTTGAATTCATATTATAATTTCTTATGGACTGGTTTCTGTTCTTCCTCATCATGGATGTCTTCTTTAGCGTTGGCACTGAATCTCTTCAAAACTTGACTCGCTCAGCTAAGTACACATTAGAAGAAGCCCTTCATACGAAGAGTACGATCCCGTCAAAAACGCGCGAGGTCAGAGAGGTTGGTGGTCTTGAGATTTCGGAAAAAATGGACTCTCCGCCGGGAAATTGAATCAGAAGAGATAGTCTAATAGTAGTAGTATGGCGTATGGACGAATGAAAATAAGATTTGTCAGATGAGTTATTTATCAAATAATCCTTCTGATTGCCTTTCAAACAGGCTTGGACAAATTTGGATTAGCTCCAGTGGCTTACTTGGAAACCTCGACAGCCTGCCATTCTAGTTTGGGTCAATAGGATGGAGACCGAGTATCGGGTTCGGGTAAAGCCAACCGGGTCAAAAGATCGTTCACAATTCTTGCATGTATGAGATAATTCTTCAAAGTTAGTGGCGAGGTATCATAGTCGTGAACCCTCTTGAATTCACTCTTTGTGCATTTCCTCTGATACGTTGAATCCTTGTTCATCTTCTGTGTTCTAATGAAGTTCCAAATGTTGGATCAGAATGCTTGTCTCCACTTATTGCACTTGGATTTTGATCTTCAAAACTGAGTTAGAGAGGGCGGGCGTTTTGGGCAGGGGCTGGATTGGGCTGTCACACTTCTGGTCACACTTGTCTTTCACAACATACGTATTTCCATCTTCATTAGCTACTCGTTGTGGAGGCAATGGGCGAGGTCGGAGATATCGGAGTCCGCTCAGGGTCCCGAAGAGCCCCGTTGACCGTCACTAACACTTTCCGAGACCCCGCCCTATCTCGATGCTCACAAAGCCACACCCCCTGCCAGGTTCCAAGATTCAGTTTGCCATCAGAGACTGGGACGGTCAGGTTGGAGCCCAGAAAGCAAGCTTTCACATGTGCAGGCTGCAAAGAAAAGAGTCTTGTCAAGTTATTTGCACTTTTTATATTTTGTGCATAACGAGCCAGTGGACGCAACCACGGTTAGGCTCCAAGTTCATCTTTAGGAGTGGAGGCATTTACAAATTGACTCAATTGGTTTTGTCAAGCCTTGGTCCTTTTAAGAGCATAGTTTTGTTCTAGGGAAAGGCGCCAACACACTCAATGCCAATAGAAGGAACGGAGAAGAAATTATCTATGAGAGAAAAGGCTTTTTACCTACTGACATGCAAAGGTCTAATCAAACATTCAAGCTTTGCAAGTGGCTGTGCAGGCTCCAACAGACTAGGTATGCCTTTGTCATAACGTCCATTAAATCTTGATTTGAAGATGTGTCAAAGGCAGATCTCGGCAAGGACTGGTGATCAAAATACCTTTTGGGAAAGCACAGTAGCTCCTTTCAACTTTATCTTAACTTCATTTCATGAATGAATCGGTTTTTTCAGATGGTTCCAAAAACTAAAAACACATGCCAATAGTGGGCGTAAGCACAATTTCCATTCTTAGGATGCTTTGTGTTCAAGACAGGTGAGTGATAGACCCTCCTGCCGATAATAGAGAACTTTCAATTTGTGGAACTCGCCAAAAATGCACCAATTTTAGCGAAAATCTGACCTTCATGCTATCTGTCCAATAAAGTTAAGACCAAACAAAGACTGCAGTCTTTAAAAGTACGAATCTGCACACTGCACCAATCATAACTGATTCCTTTTTTGAGAGTTGAGTTCCTCTGAAGATGGCTCCTTTTCCGTTTTAGGAACAAAATTGCGCAACTATGTTTACTTTGCGTCCTTTCGCTAGAGATTCTAGGAATTCTACGCAAATTTTGGTAAAGGAGTGTCCCCTCTTCATTTGATCCAGTTGTAAGGTCCCTAAAAATGATGTTGTAGCCAATCAAGACGTCCGAAAAACCTACCATGTCATCAGGTCCTTCACAAGAGTGTCGGAATGGCATGTCCTCTGGAACTATCCGATTGAGCATCATTTCCATGTCGTCTCGGACGTCTGGATCCCAATTCTCATTGATGGCCAGACTGGCCGAGGTGTGTAAGAGCTGGATGTGCATTAGGCCAACGGTGAACTGGGACAACTCAGGTAGCTGAAAGAAAAAGACATACACCTCCCTTTCAGGTACATTTAACAAAACAAACAGCCTACTGCCATCCTCTATGAAACTATCAGTTTGGTTTTGGTCAAATACTAATAATTCAATCACTATAATATGCAACCTGTGCCAGTTATTGCTAAGTCAAAGAATTTCCCCTTCCTTGCCCTGACATGTGTGCCATACAATGGCGATTTTGTATGCTTGGAACAAAATATTTTACGTATTAAGTGAATACCGTATCTCCTTTAAGTAAATATTGAACGTGAACCATTTATTATTCTTATTATACAATTTATATGCCTCTCTTTTAAGTGAAGCTAAGCTCTACAATTATTGAACAAAACACCGCAACCTACTAAATATCACCGGAAATATCATTTAGTATATCACGCAACCCCAAATGGTTATTACCTGTCTCAGTATCTCCTCCGTGACCAAATGGACTCCTCTGTGTTGTGGTCTGAGATGAATTTTTCTTTGCAACCAGGCTGGAGTCTGGCCGACAATTAGGCCCGCGCCAACAGCCGATCCCGAGCCTTTACTGTGATTGGCCGAGCAAGCCATCTGCTGTGGACGTCAAGGCGCCTGATTGATGGCAGGTGGACATGCCAGGAGGCAAAGAAATGGGCAGTGTGGGCGGAATAGATCAGTAATTGGGAGGGATGAGAATGCACAGTCGTACTCGTCTGGGTTGTCGTTCTTTGGGTGGGAACGTAGAGGCACGTGGGTAACTTGTTTGGTTCCCTTGTTGATTTGTCATCAGCTGATTCAGCAACCAGTTTTCTTGTACCAGTGTCAGAGAAGACAACAAGGAGAGGGACTGATGGAGGATGCTGTGACTGACCCATCAACTGCAATGCAGAAGGACTAGGAATTAAGTTTAGAGGACAGATTAAACAAGATAAACCACTCAGGGGGTACTAAAATAATTTCATAAAAAATGAGTTACTCTTGGCAATGCAAAGACGGTTTCTTTATCTCTCCTCGCGCCTATCTCTGTCTATTAACAAGTCTTCGCACCTTTGGGCTTTCCAACTAAATAAGATTTATGTCACCTCCCAAAGTCACGGAACATATTTTCTTCTGCACAAGAACGGAACACAACTAATTGCTATTCCACATTCTACCCATTCCATAGGATTACTACTCATTCGCATTGTTCATGTGCATGCATTCTCTCTTCCACATATGTGGTCTTAAGTCCATTGACAACTGATTGGTGGAACAAAGGCGATACTTTTAACTGTGGGAGAATAAAAAACTACCATAACCCAACCTTAATTTACAACTATTTTCATCACAGGCTTCGCGTTCTTGTGAAGTTTGGATCCATCCAAGTCAAGAGGGAGGTCATTCAAATTCATCTAAATTCGCCCCACATCCTCAAAGCTGGCGAACTCTAAGTTCCATGGGCTTCCTTTGAAAAAGGCACTTGGACTGTTCCATTTGAAAGGGAGCAGAAGTTGCTCCATCTCAGGAACAGACAGGGAGTTGAGGACTTAACACCCACCACCAATACGATGACGTACTTAGATAGAGTGGCCAAAAGACCACCGCTATTCCCATGTGCAAGGTCTAAACTTTTCATGGACAACTTCATCTCATGGAGATGAGTTACCCTACCTTTAGAAACGTCCAAAACGAGGCCTGAAGCGTGAAAATGAACGGGATAATCACTGGTTTTACCAAGTTGGTTGGAACAATCTCAGAGATTGGACACAATAAAAAATAGGATCAAAATGGGTCTTCATATAGATCTTCTCGGTTAAAAAGTTTCCCATGTTTGAATTGCCGAAGTCCTGGTAGAATTATAACTAATTTTCTGGAAGAACTCTCGTCTGACGCAATGGAGAGAAGGAAAGGAAATTTCGAATGAGTCTCGATCCTCGAAATCAGTCACCAGTGCTGAGGATTGGAACTTTGGAACTCAATTGGAACCAACTGAAGTCGATTCCAAACCCCGATATTTTCATTTTAACAAGAATATTGAATATTGAAATCAGGCTTAGAGTCGATTCTCCCATGTGTTCTCCCAATAAAGAACTTTCTCCTACTTCCGATTAGGACCCCATGGCTTCCATTCAAGTCGAGAACTCTACAATAATTAAGCTTCACTCTCAAGGTGGTGGCCGGTCTAAAACTCGGAATCTCTCCAAAATATCTTGGCAAATGGCATCTCTGCTAAACCCTGGCACAAGGCAACTGCCACCAGGGTGTCTCAAAACTAGTTGCATTGGGTTTCAAACCACGCAAACACATCCTGATTCCTAAGGAGTTGAGACCCCGATTGACGATGAAAAGCCCATGTTTGATTTTCTGCAATCGGAAGGGCGTAAGTTAATGGAACACTCTGTTCCAAAGGGACTAGGAGACTAACAGGACCATTTCCAGTCTGATCCTGGTGAAAGGCAGGGACTCTCCAGGCTTCAAAGAAGGAAGGTTACACATATACGAACGCACTCACTCACAAATCTAGGGGTACAGAGAGAAGAAGCCAACGAAGGCCGGGAGCGAACAAGACCAGAACGGAAGAAGACTGAGCAGAAGTTGAAGCAGCGCAGACCTTGAGCCAGCTGATTCTATAAAAGGCCAACGATCTCGTTTTACAATTTGCAACCTTGTCTTTGTCAATGCAATCTGTTCAGTGGCGCTCTTTGGCAGGAACAAATGGAACATGTTTAGCCCTTGGCAAGACATTTTCCACTGTGTTGAGTGGAAGCTGCTCACACGGTATTTAAAAGATGTTGATTTGAACTTACACTTTGTTTTTTGTGTTTGAACGAAAATGTAGTTTCCTCCATTATGAAAGCTCCAAATAAGCCTGACAACAATATTACTCTTCCAAAAAACAATCATATCCTATTCTATGAAAATACTGATAAAAATGAACTGTTACTCTATGGAATTAGAAGCTTTTTAGTGTCGTTTCGACTCGTTCAAATACTACTTGATTTGCCAAAAAAAAAAGTGAAAACGGTGGTTAAATGCAGTATAGTTCAACCTTATATCCAATTTGAACCACCGTGTTTGTTATTTGGTTGTGAAGGACAGTTGTAAAATGGCATTGGAGCCACGGAAAGAAGTGTGAAGATACGAACATCAGGGTATGAGCCAGATGAGGACAAAGCAGCGAAGAACTGCGTCAGCATTTGTTCCACTTTCTATTGAAACTTTTGTGTTTTATCATTACAGTTTTTCTCCTAAGGTTCTGATTGCCTCAATGATGAAAGTGGAAAAGCCAATTAAATTGTGCAAATCTGTACCAAAAGTCAAACTCCTTCTTCAAGCTATTCTCATTCATCCCAAGGTTTCTGGAGGCATCCTTGAAACCTCTCCAATCCCACGAAAAGGTGCTAGAAGACAATTTATCATGAAAAAAGGGTTGAATTGAGATAGCAGACATTGCCCATGGGGATTTTAGACCCAAAGACTACTCAAGCCTTTGAACATGCACCACACTCCACAACTGCCAAACATAGAGCCATGCTCAGGGGATCTCAGACCCGGTCCACAGATTGAGAAGTTGCGTTCAAAACAAATTCCTACAGAGAACCAGTCTCCCCATGTATGACAACCTATTGGCGAAAAGAGAGAGATTTGTTTGTCTAGATTCCAAAACAACCCAAAGATCCCCTTGGTTGAACGAATGTGTGTCTGTGTGAGTGAGTGTGTGCCGAGAGCCAATTCCTAAGATTTATATACGCAAGGGAGCAGAGGAGAGGGGAACACGAAGCACGAGGTATCAAATGCTTCAAGGCCTTTTTGAGATGACCTCATGGTGAAAGGCACAGGAGCTAGAGTTCATTGACTGAAAGTGGTCCACATCTATCTCAGAGCAAAAGTTGGGATCCTGTATGTCTGCTAGGTACGTGGTCAAATCGGACACAACACACAAACGGGTCTAGTAGAGAGTACCAATGTCATTGAAACTTAAATGTTATGGACACGGCAAGAAGAAACCTTGTTTTCCGTTGTTCAAGCCTCGGCTGATAGGAAGTGCTCGTATTTCCAAACCTTGATCTAAAAGTCAAAAAAAACAAGCTATAGCTCTTTGCCTATTTTATGTTGAGGGATCACCTACACGTTGATTTGATAAATAATCCTTTGGTTTATTGTCAATGCACAGCCCCAAATTCGTTTATGAGAGTTTTGATTCTATTGATATTAATCCATAATATTCGGTGGCGCCATCTATTTATTCTAGATATTATTGCGGGCTATAACGTGTAGGATGACTTATTCAAGTTCTATCAAAATAGTTCCAGTCAAGGCTCTAATTGATTATTAGTGCGCAATCAAGGCTGTTCCAGATACCAAAGAAAGTTCCATTAGCCTTGTTTCATGTGGAAAAAACTGCCCCTATCAAAGTTTTGTTTTCTTCAAGATGAGACCAAATATCTTCAGTCCTCAAACCTTTTTGCAGATAAGTAACTATTGCTTATCTTTGTCAATGGTTCACTAGCTTGTTTCATTTGTGGTGTTCACTCAAGCCCCATTGACCATTCAACAACTGAGGACCAACTACTTAGATATCACATCAATAAACATCCACTGAGGTAAATGGCAAAACTGAAGGCTTTGTGACCCATCGGAAGGATTTACTATGGGCCCTTGAAGTTTGTGAAACCCTTCAATAAAACGATGAACGATTTGAGATATTTAAGTATTGTCTGAAGAGGACTGCACAGAGGAGGAAGAACAACTTTCACTTGTAATTTGTTTTTCAGTGCCAAAGCTAGAAAGACAAAATGGATGGATGTCCTTTGTGCACAGTGAGGAGAGGAGACAAGTCCAAAGAGGACCAAAGAGAGAACGAGGCTAGTCCATAATCAGAGAAAGGGCAAGCCAAAGAAATCTGGAACGGGAATATTGGTATTTATATGATGAAAAAATCTGCATTAGAAGAGATATTTCGTCTCGACAATAGAGCGACAAAGAATGGTTCGTCACTACTCTGAGAACTGTGGATTGGAGTACACCATTACATCTTACTTCAATCTCGCTATGGAGGCTTATTGATGTCACCGAAATTCGAGTTTCTCGAATATAGTATCTTCGAGTATTTTCGAAACCATCGAATCCATGGCTCAATTCTCAGTTGACTCTTTCTAAACGACTAACTTTTTATACTCTTCATTATTCCATTATTCAATCACTCAACCTGCTGCTTGAGACGAAAAGAATTAAAAAGGGAGTTGAAATCTTCAAATGAATGTCTCATTCGGCAAAAAAGCTTAAAATAATAAAAACAGTCATCCAATTTCTTTTTATCTTCTTATGAAGTACTTTATATTTACAGTTTAAAGAATATTTTCTTATATTGTGTACTCAAGGAAGTAACTTCTCTAAGAGTATGATCCTAAGTAATTCTCTAGTAAGATTTCAGGGTCTGGTGTACAATCACTGGTAAGTAAAATAATTCTCTGCATTGCAGCACAACCATTAAAGAGACCTCAATCTTCTGGGCATCAACTAACTGAGCCAGGAGAATCCAGGAACTCCTCAAGGAGAAGATCAAGGAAAACAAGAAACCAACGACTGCTAAAATTGAAGGTGAACCTTCTCATGGACTTGAAGGAGGTGCTAAGCACATCGCTTACCTTGTCACTTGGAAAAGTCTTCGTTCATAGTACCAAATGAGGATTGGCTGTCAAGGCTGGGCTGAAAACTAGGAACGGCTTGTTTGCCGAAGTCATCAATGTCTCTGATTCCGATAAGATTGGCGCCAAATCTGGATGGATCCAATGTAGACGGGGGTAGGCATCCATAAATGATGGAGTCTCAGTGCATGCAAATAAATATCTCTGCAAGAGACCTCCACCATGGACTAAGACCTGTTCACAATGGAGGGCGACAGGAGAGATCCCAAAAACAATATTAATCTCAAAGAAGACGCGGATTTTTTTCCCGTATTGCCTCAAGGTCCATAAAGAGGGTTCCGTCTGCCCTGTTCAGGCAGTCTCCATGGACACACAAGGAAGTGGGGCCAAGGTCGTTGAGAGCTAAAGGAGCTAGATCATATGCTGCATTAACTCTGGAAGAACAGAGGTTCCTCCTCCTCCTCCTTGGTACACTCACTCTTCACTGGTTCAATGGCGGGAAAGATGAATGCCCTCCTCCACACACACACAACCACCGCCGCCACCACCACCAATGCCAACAATGTGCAATCCCTGGCCAGACAAACGGGCCAAGGGGTACAAAGGTTTCTCTTGACTAGTGATGTGACATGAACTTGCAGTTATGACGACAGGGCACTTGCTTTTTTAGCTCCTTGCGCCTAGAGAGATTTGTCTATGGATGAGCTATGTAATTTGGAACCCATCATTATGGTGTTGGGGAGAACCACAGAAGGGAACGGACCTCCGGACCACTGTTGGTGATGATCCAAATAATGGCAGCCTTCGAAGTCACAATGATACTTTTTCAGAGGTTCTCAGGAAGAACACTCCGCATGGGGTGCAATCTCTAACCTTGACAATAAGAGACGGGAAGGCGCCTTAAATTGTGCAAGTTTTCGAGGCATCGATTTCTCCCAGTCCACCGCAACTGTCCCCGCGAAATGAATTTCTCAAGTCTTGAAGGGCGAGAGGCATCAGGAGAAACAAAAGACCAGCTTTTGGGCTCCCTTCTTTTTCTTCCCTTGCGCCCCTGTTCTTCTCAGCTCGGTTGTTGTGTTTTTGTAGAAAACTTCAAGAGCGGGAAAGGCAAAACAAAACAGTCACGCCTGCCGCCGTTTGGGCCACTAGTGAAAAAAGGGACAGTTTGGCAGAGTCAAGACTTTTACCACTTTGTATTCCTGCCAAAAGACTTCACAGATGTTGACGAGAACACTGAACAGTCGACAATGATGACATGCCGACGGAGGCTATATCATTGTGAAACTGGGATAGATTTTTCTTTCGCTTGGGGACCCCAAAGACGGCAGACACTCTCTCTCACACCTCCTCAGACCTGAAACCAAGAACAAGATAGATACAACATCTCATTAACTTCACTCGTTTTCTCGAGCATTTGTTTAAGAGCCATTTATACACTGTGTTTGTTAGAGTGTGCATGAGGGTGAGTAGTACCGCTCCCGATGATAATGTATTCAATTGTGGAAACAGAGATGGATTTCCCCAAGACATGAAAAACGAGCTTCCCCTTCGTTTCTTAGCTCCCAAACCTTTCCAAGAGAGTGAATAATTAATAGAGACTTGGTTATGACAATAAGAAAAGAGATGGCGTGGACGGAAGGCTGGAGGAAACGGATATCCTCATTCATGATGGAGAGAGAGAGACCATAACAGGAACAGAAACACCCGTCTCAACATTAATTGTTGCCAACGAAGCGAATACTTGCTTCCCATGTTGGGGATCAGTTGCAGCAAACCCCAGCCAATCTCAAATTCCCATTCTTAGCATTAAACTAAGGAACCCCGCCAAGCTCTCCAACTTGACCTTTGAATTTGGCGAGTGAAGCGGGATTTGGGTTTCGCAAAGGACCATCTCAGTTATGGCATATGCATTCGAATTTTTTTCCTATGGTAAAGGTTGTTCCCCAAAAAGGTTAACCTTAAAAGCTTCTCTTTAAATTTGGAACCCACGGAGAGTACTTGAAAGTCGGGCCATGTGGTGGAACCTTTTGTCTTTCTCTGAAACATCAAGTCGACGTCGGTAGGGGTTAGGAGACACGTGGAATCCGGGTATGGAAGAAGTAATGGGTTTTGCAAGCAAGTCAACAAAAAGAAATTGGGGTTTATAGGGTTGGTTTGCCTTTCTTTCGCGTCCTTGGATTTTTTCCCCCACCGCACTCGCTCTGTTTAGTTAGTTGTTCTCTTTGGCACCATTCATTCTTTCAGGGAGCACAGGATCCGCTATTCGTGAAATTATTCAACGCTTTCACGTTCGAATCCCGCTTTCAATGGATTTGGAATTCAATCGTGATTTGCCAAAAATCCGATCTCTCGCTTCCTTAGGGGCCATGCAAATGAACTACGGACTCCTAACGCTTCGCTCTCATGTGCATTGAAAGTTTGGCAAATGAGTAGTAAATGGTTCAAAAAATATTTACGAGAACTCTTCAAAAGAACTGTTTCATGGCTAAAACCTTTGCTCGAAACGGCACAATATTCCACCCAAAGTCATCCCCTAAATATGGAACCTTCACGACCGGTAGGGGACGAATAGCAACCTGCAATTGACTGCAATTGGCTCATAGAAATTTGTAACGATGCTTTAAAAGAAGAATCTTGCTAAATTTTAGGATCAAATCATGGGACCCCGTTGAGCAATTTAAACTTTTCTTGAAAAGCCACCAATGGATGGATACAATCAATGATGGGATCTATGAAATCTAGTTTTTTGCATCAAGGAACATGAGTAATGTGATGTCGAGATAATAATGATACTGCAGCTTTGTCTTCATCCGTGGAAAAGAAAGAAATTAGAGCCACTAAGTAGTTTTGATTGCTTTAATTGTAATCTCTTCACTTGGTTTGGTGATGCAGCATACCAAGAGCTGCCTGAAAAAAAAACAAGATTTTTCGAAGTATATTCTCTCAAATCGCCCAAAGAACTAATGCAACCCATCACATCACAGGTCTGTGTCATTTTCAACTTTGGTGATCTTAATATACAATCAACCAACCATTAACCTCAAATCTGCGCGGCGTCGTTCACCAAAGCCAAAGACAATCATTAGGGTAGCCAAAACGAGGAGATAACAAAGTGCTTACTTAATGTGGTGGTTTGTTGAACCTCGTAATAATTACACTGTGATTGTAATGAAGTCTCATGGGTTGGCTACAATAATATACGTTTGCAAACTTAAGAAGGCAATTGTTAAGTGAGTAACAAATTTTTGTCTGAATTTCGGTATTGAACAAAATCTTAGTTTTGTCTGGACTTGTGGTTCAAATTACGCCACCGATATGTTTTGTTCACATCCTCCTTGTGTTGCTGAAAACCGTGTTCACTTAATGGAGAGTTCAGCTTTGCTGCCTAAAATGAAGTTTCATCTCTGATCTGATCTGAGATCGTCCCTTTATTTACTTCTGCTTGCCCATGCATTTGTGATTTTAGAGGAATGCGGAAAAAATTTCAATGAGAAAACTTCAAATCACATAGGCGTCAATTTTTTGACAGCTCATAGTTTTGCCTCAACAAGCCTTGAGGATAAGTCATTTGGAACTCAAAATAGCATAAATAACATATTTTTGTCAAAAAATCAGGCCTCAATCCCATGAATACATCCCTTTGTTTCAAGGAAACCAGAGTGGCCGCGCGTACTAATGCGTTCTTATAAGAACCGAGTGTAAGTGCTTCCCCAGACGGCGTAGGTTCGAATCCTGTTGGGGATCAAATTGAAGCAGTCGGGAGAAATCCTTCAATTTACAGGGAATCGCATTCCTTGTAGCGGTAATAAAAAATTAAAAATAAACCACTGATTAATTACTTTATTGTAGTTAAATTGATTTGAGTAAACGTTAAAAATGTGTGACAAATATGTGTAAAAATGGGTTGATCAGGAATCGTATTCAAATATTTATCTAACTCTGCTTTAAAAGCTCATAGAATATCAGCTCTTACATATTCCCGACGAAGACTTATGGGCAAAAGATTGAACAATGAAGAAGCCCGATTAAGAAGAGTGTTCATTGTTCAACTTTATTGAATCCCCTAAAACCAAAAATTCATACAGCTATTTGAGCTAATTAAAAATGCACACCTTAACAAAATATCTTCATTATTCTGACATTGAAAAATGACATGGAGAGTCTTGAAACACTTTCATAGAGCAAACCTAAGCACTGAAACATCAAGGAATATTCAAGACTGGACAAAATGGATACATGGAACACCAATTTCTACAAGTATTTAATATTCAGATATCTTGAATACACATCACAAACTGGTCAATAATATCACAGTCGTCACTTGTGCATTCATTGGCAAGATTTGACAACTCCTATTGGTAAAAAATGGTTGGTATCAAAAGCTGTTGCGAAGTTTTGCTTCATGGGTCTGAACACCTGTGCCCGCAAGAGGTCTCATCTCATGATTTCACTCTTTACTTAAGAGCTCTAGACCACGGTATTTTGGACTGAGACGACAACTTTGCTCCCGATCCGTTTGATGCGTTTTACATTAAAAGACCTGTGCTTTAGATAACAAGAAATATGTATACCAATTTTCAGCTCAATCGCATAACGGAGTTAAAAGTTATGCGTCTTTGAAATTCAGACAAGCATGGACGGAAAATGACTTATTGCAAGATCTTGAAACAAGAGGGTCAAGCCATTCGGTTTGTGCGTCCTCTTGCTCGAATTTGAACAAAGCTAACTTTTGACTCAGTTGTTTGATTGAGTTGGAAATTAGAGCACGAATTCCGTGAGATCCAAATCCGTGTTCAAAGAAAGACGAACGTAATCTTTGCAGTCAAATCGCATTCCCTAATAATTATTTTGATGACCGCCTGAGTCCTTCACTGACAAAGTCCTTGGCATATTCTTTTCAGAATTTAAATTCTTAAGAGTTCTTTGTGATAGAAGTGGTTGGTTCTCATTCAAGTGATGATCAAATCTCTCCTTTTAACTTTTATTATTCTCTCACTTTTTTCTCATTTTTGTGAGCTGGTGAAACCGGTTGGTTAAAAGTGGCTTTTTTCTTCGACCTTCCATTGACAAAATAGACAAACCGAAAGGAGAGAAAGCTGATCCCGAAAGTCTCATTTGGAGCTAAAACAAATTTCCGGGGGACGTTAAACGAAACGCTCATTTCTTTCGCTACAGTCCAAACACTAAGGCGTGGCCAAATTTGGCAAGCATCAAAAATGAGATTCACGATTTCAATTCTAAAGGGAAAACATGACCTTGATGTTGCCTTGAAATTCAGAGATTAATAATCGAATAGCCTTTGTTGTGATCAAGGGTTTAAGTAGAGTTAAGAAATGGGTTAGTTTGTCCATCACTTTCACAATATGAAGTTGGAGAGGAAACTTCATTAGGACATGACAGAAAAGTTAGTTCTTGACTATGTTGCTTCATCTTGTTCAAACTGGTTAATACTGTAACGCATTGAGTATACATAATGAATACTGGTCTGATGATTTCAGATTAGGGAATTTTGGGGGATTTTGCATTTCTTGGGGGCAAATTGTTAGGTATGTGTCAAGGCCCAGACTCACCCTTCAATGAACTTGATAAACACTATTAATAATTCCAGAGCTTCTTTTTCATTTTTGTTTATCACCAATCTGAGATCAAAACACTAAAGAACGGTTCCCAACATTCAAAATTTTGAAAACCAAAGCTTGAGAGATCTGACCCACCTCTAGCCCTTGGACACCAAAAATCCCTAGCTGAATTCACCCGACTGTACTGATCTATTTCTATACAGTTCCTTTAATATAGGATAAAATGTCGACAACACTTTGTAATGTTTTAATAGAGCAAGAAACTCTAATAGAATTTGCAAAAATAGGGCGGCTTCATAAATTCATTACAATAACAGGATTAAATATTGAACCCCTCTTGAAGTAAGGGATTTTACCCAGGAAAGAGAAAGTTTGTAGCTTTTTCGTGATTGATCAAAATAAAGTGAACTTTTCACGGTTGTACTTCTTCTCCTTGGACAATTATCCATATTCCAGAGCATATCAGAATCACATGAGCTGCATTACTGAGGCGTAAATTCTATAAGACTTTTGTAAAAATGATGTGATGTCATGGCTGTTAGTAGTTCCGTGGAAGAAATACATTGAGCGAAAGGCTCCCTTGCACTAGCAATCAGTTACATCAAACTGGCACTTTCCTCGTCCCTTAAAACTTGCCCCAAAATATGTGTATGCCTTGCTATTGCTTTGTAAATAATCTGGAACCACATTCTCATTCCGTTTACGATGGCTGGTAGTTCCATCCAACTAACATAAAGAGATAACACCACAATCAGTACACTTTATTACCGGAGTAAATACGTGAAGTGCTGCTATCTAATTGGTAAAAAGCCTGAAACACTTTAACAATAAAATTATGTAATTTTCTTTCCATTACAAATGGTCTGGAGTTTTACCGTAGATTTTTCGAATTCATATTCTTATATTTTTTTTAAATTCAAAGCATCTTGATCGCTCTTTACATTAACCCAAAACAGCTAATATGTTGGATGTTCACTGCACTACTTTAAAATCAAGAGCATTCATGGGCTCTGTCCTAAACCAGGATTTGAGGTCAGCTGTAACGATCATAGAGGTTTTACTTGTGCTCTGAGAGCACCTCCAAATCCAAAGGAATCCAGACCAGTTCGAACTAGAGTGCTAACAGAGAAATGACACTCCGAAAATATTTGTGAGTCACCAAGCCTGGGCTGTTTGTGGGATGGGATTTGACCTTGAACACCCAAAGTTATGTGATTCACAACTCAAACTTGCGTGTTTAGGGAGTCAGTGGCAAATACTATAAAAAAATAATTTGCAATTTGTAAATTATTTAAACTGCTTTGGTCAAACAAGAGCAATGCATGATGAATCAAGTCACTTAACACCCTTGCTGCTGGATCAATGTTCAAAACAATCTCCACTGACTGCACTGGAGTGGCATTTCTCTGTTAGCCCTCTAGTTCGAACAATAAAGTGCTCCTCTCTTTGTTATCGGGTTCCTTCATTGTTCAATCCTTTACCCTTTAGTCTTCGTTGGAAATATGTAGGAGCTGATCCTCTAACAGTTTGCAAAGCAGGGTTACATAAATTTTTGAATACTATTCCTGATCTACGCACTATTCAAGGGGTTATGCAGATCTGCCAACAATAATTCGTTGGTAGACCAAATTTCGTACAAATATTAATTGATAAAATTATATTACTTATAATTTATTTTTGCAGGGAATCACATTCCTTTTAGCGGTAATAGAAAATCCGCTACCAACCCAAAACAAAATAGCTCGAGTATACCAACCTATGGTCAAAATAATCATCCTCGAGTATACGGTCCTTTAACAACAGCTAACTACAGTTCTATAGAGACATAACTGTCACTCGAAGAAATTTGCTTTGAGCTCATTTTATCAGTCGGGCAGTAAGGGTGTCAAGTGGCTTCATTAATTGCGCGTTGCTTTCGTTCTAGCAAAGCAATTGAATTAACAATTCCGCCACTGACCCCTTGAAATCGTAAATTTCAGTTTTAAATCATGTCATTGAATGTGGCTAACTTCAAATTTCATTGCACACTCAGTGCACGCTTGTTGAATCACGAACAACTTGGAAGTGACTTTGCTGTCTCTATAGAACTCTATAAAGGCCACAACGCATACATTTACATGAGATTGACGGGTCGCTGCACTAATACAACCCCAAAACATCCTAGGACAAAAGTTTGACCTGTTTTCGAACTTTGTAGTATGTGCTGGACACAACAAAACAAAATATTTTTTTGTCACTATGCTTTGGGGTTGCACCAATTTCTATTTCTCCTGGTCCCCTTAAAGCTCTGTTGCATGCTTCGGCAGCTGCTTTTGGGTCAAGGCTCAACAAATTTGACCTTTTGTAGTCTGGTGCCCACCAAGCAGATGGTGGAAGGTTCATGGGCCCGCAATTCAACGATGGAAGAGCTCTGGCCCACTACACATATTCATTTATATATTTTGGACCTCCCAATAGCTTCTTGGCCCACAGGTTGCCGACCCTGTTCTATTGTCTCTTTCAAAACGGTGCGTATAAAAGGCAGACGTATTAAGACTCCATTTCAAATGGCTATCTTGGCTATACTTGAGTGTACTAGAGCTATTTGAATTAGTGAGGTTAGCATTCGACCTAGTGATATCCTAAAACACCTAGTTTTTCGGAAGTACATTTAGTTTTTCAGTCAAAAGAACCAAATGCCCGAAACTCGGGGTTTCATCACATAATCCTCTTTCAGAAAACAGTCTAACTCCGGAACAAACAAGCTAACAAACAAACGTTATGAAAACAAATGGGCTCATACACATATGCTCTTCCGAGTTTTTGAGACATTGCGTCAATGTGGTTGACGGCTCTTCTTTTCAGTTCTACGAAGCCTACACTATACATGCTAGAGTGAAATGAACTTCACTCATTTGCTAATATACAATTCTATGGTAAATCATTGTTTCTTCAAGAATTAATGAAATTAGAGAATGATTTGCCGTTGATTGCACAGATAATGCCACCCATACCTGATGATCCTGAAGCCAATTCAAATGAAGACCCACAAAAATATATATTAAAAGTGTGGTTCGCAGCATCCGATCAGACATGTGATCGTTTCCAAAACCAAATCGTACAATGAACTAAAGCATAACGTAATTGAAAACGAGGTATTCATCGAAAAAATAGGTATTGAAGAAGTTTGGTTGAATATTGTTTGAGCATGAAAACAGACATTGTTGTAAGAATCAAGAGACTTGACTCTCTTTTCACTTCATCGAGTTAACCCATTCGTGACAAATTGCCTGCATTTAGTACTCCTAATGACAATAAAAGCAGTCTTGACTAACAAGCCATTATCATGGCAACTTCGTTTTGGTTCCTTTCTTTCCAGCAATCTGCTTGGCTAAAATGGGACGTATCTGGATTTTCCAGTTTGGCAAAGATTTTCCGGATTATGCACAAATTGTAAGCGGCTTATCAGCCAGTGCAAAATGGCTTTCCTTCTGGCAGAGACGTTGAAGTGAACACCTCTTGCATTGTCTCTCGGTTCGACCTTTAAAGTTGGCTTCAAATTATTTTCCCTCATTAATCTTCGGATTTTTCCCCTTTTCTTTCATGCTCGGAGCCCTCGATTTGGTAGGTAAAATGGTAATGTGATAAGGTCTCGTTGAACAAAGTTTGAGAGGGCTCCCTTGAGGTACTCTACGTTTCAAGTCCAAACAATTTTCTAGCCAATGTATTTGAACTTGTTGATCTGGCTGTCAAGGCGGTTTTTACTGTCGAGGGACCGGACCTCAGGCGATTGGGATCCGTTTTAATTTGCACGCAACGTGTTGTTCGTCCCCTAGTGAAATGTTGGGACCATGCAGGGACGTAATTAGTCATGAAGGAATGGTGGTCTTACCACGTTGTCCGTGTTTGGTGGCAATCGTCGTTGTTATCTCGGGTTCACTTCACTTGGATATCCTTATTCACACATGATTTCTAGGGTATTTTGAAAGCCACGGTGTGTCTCTGTACCTACTCCAGAGAATAGGCCACACACGCACTCAGAGACATCTCACCCATGGTTATAGTTGTGATGACTTTTTATGCCCGTTTTGGTCCTGGCCTGAAGGTCGACGACAACCAGTCCGTGAAAATTGGAGGGACTTCTTGATCCATTGCAACCCGACCACTGCTCACTCTCTCACAAGAGCCTGACCCAACACCAAACCCAAGGAAGAAATGGAGGTCCTTCTGCCACTATTTCACAATTACACTTTCACACACTACTACTTTCCTTATCAACAACGGAGGGCCCCCACTAGTCACAACTCACTACTCTTGTGTACAGTGTGCACTGTGCAGTCGAATAGCTGTGGTGTTCTTGTTCTTGTTCATTCTCGGGAGTGTTTGCTGGTGGCCTCGATCGTGCTGTCGTCCACAACATGGTCGCCTTCATTCTTTTGGTCCTGCTGAAAATCCAGCGACTGGAAATGGGCTTCCAAGGCGGCAGGCCTGCTGCAGGCCCTTGGACGCACAGAATACCCAGAGCCTTCTTTCTCCTCCTCCTCTCATCTTGCTTCCCATTCCGTTCCTTCCAGGCCTCCTAATACAAGCACAGCCTTGGATGGGTCTTACACAGTCTTACACTTCACACACAGAGACGTTCAGACGACTTGGAAAGAAAACCGAGAAGGAGGACGAGGCCTTCGTCATCCCCGGCCATCTAGTTTGAGGCTGTTGGCCCCTCTCTTTCCTATTTCCTCTTCGATCCTCCGTCTTCGTCTTCTTCTTCTTCCTCTCCTCTTTCGTCTTGTTCCTCCTCCACTGAGCAGCCTCTTCTTCTTCGATCCTTGATGGAGGTTTCCTTTCACCAGGAGCCTCTCAGGGTCTCACGAACCATGCACACGCACCCACACTCGAGTTGTGTACTACGTTCGTATACTATATCTCACTGCCCCACTCACTGCAAACTGCGGGTTGCGGAAGAAAGAAGAGAGGACACCAGCCGTGAGCATCTTTCTTTCTCTCTTTCCCAATCATAATGCTAAACTCGAGTCACAAATTTGCGATCATCTCGAGATGGACCAACTTGAAACACCGAGAAGTCTGGTTTATTGACATGTGGAGAACCGAGTTTCATTGGAAAGTATGTTTGACCTCTTTGAAAGAGGAGCGGGAGGTTCTTTTTTGCTCGAGATAGGGTAAAGCAAAGAATTGTGATTTGTAGTTCAAACTAAACTTGGACTTGGTTGTCAATCCTCAATAGTTTGGTGCCACTAAGGAGTTTTTACAATGCCCATTTTTCCAAACAACAAATATAATTAAATGTTTGGGGAAACTACTTGTTTGCTGACACCCTGATATTTTTAAGCTAACTAGTGGCATGAATCGTAAATCTCCCGACACTAACAATTTCAGATTGACCTGAACAGGATTGCAAGCTCAATCCTTGGCTATTGCAAAACACAAGATTGGATCAACTCGAGCAATTGATTCTGGAAAACTAAGTAAAAAATGAGATTATTTAACAGTAACTCGTTGGCAGACCAAATTTCATATAAATGTAAATTGCCTAAATTAAATTGATGTTCTATTGTCTACAGGGAATCGCATTCCTTGTAGCAGCAGGAAAAACCTGGAAACAAAGAAAAAATATTACAAATTTAGGCTGTTTCCCTTAAAGGCATTTCAATAAAGGCTGTTACCATGCAAATCTTTTGAATAATGTCACAAGTGGCTATTTCTAAAATCTGTGGCATCCAGCTTGTCTCTTTAATGTTCATCGGAACAATGGATGATGTTGTTATATATTATATATCATAAAATTTATCAAAGTGTTGTAGGTGTGATTTTTTATTTCATTGAATCAAGGGTTTGTGAAACTTGCCACACACTAAAAACTTATCTTGGTCTTAACTGCAATGTTCTTGTGAAAAAGGAGTCACCAGTCCATGAAAATTGCATTTTTTAAGATGATAAATCATTTTTAAATAAGTTTCACTCTGTGGATTACTTTCAATAGATAATTCATAAGACTTTCTTCAATCATTTGCTTCATAACAACCTGTTCATTACTAAGTCAAGGGAAACATAAGACATAATAGAAGCCTCCTCGCAAGTATTCAGCTATGGCTTTTTTAAATCTAAAATGTTACTCAATGAACAATTTTTAAATAAGATTGATGAGGCAAACATTTAAGGACTTTTTTCTGAATTTCAGGTTGATAAATTTCTCTGTTTGCAAGAAACAATGCTTCCAAAATTGCAAAAGTTGTAGTACTTTCCTGTGGAAGCAAGAAACAAATAAACCTTGCAATCATTCTTTTGGACAACTGTAGGTGTACTTGTGAGGGTGCTTGTTGCTTCAAATTACTTTAATTGCTACAATGTTCAGTCAATCAGTTTGAAATAAAAACATGTGAATTTTGATTTACCATTCCATAGTATCAATGGAGGTGGCGGGCAGCGCAGTCTCCTAGGGAAAATGATCTTCCCAGATGTCAAACTGACCTAGAGCAACGGAATACAAGATCCAAATCTGCTGGCATACTTCCAAATCCATTGAGACTGACCAACACATTTGCTGCTCACGCTGCACGACTATGGAATGTATGTCCTGCATTGAGAGAGGCACCATAAGCGGCGCAAAAGCAACCGCAAGGGATCTGGATCGCTTTGTTCCAATCTAATTGGGAGGGCTGTTATTTGGTTATTTCTCTGTTTTGACTGTCTTTTTAACCACATCAATATTGAAAGTGTTTTTTTAGAATAATTTCAAGATTTTCCTACATAATAACTAGTAAAAGTTCATACTTACATGCTAATTCCACGGGACTATACTAAATCACACACAGGTCTTCCATGATCCTTGACTATGTTTTCAAGGCAGGTGACCCTTTTAGTAAAAAAACCTGCTGACCACGTAAAAGTAATTTTCTGGTCTGTTTTAGGATAACATTTCGAACATTATCCCTCAATAACAAAATCTAAATGACTCATCAATACCAAACAATGTCTGTATCACCAAATCAAAATTAGGGATCAGAGCCTTAAAGCTTGAAGCTTGATTGAACACATCCCTAGTTCCAGGTCCAGAGTGATGCGCAGACTCCCTAAGCGAAAAGTTTGCTCGTGCCTTGGGCTGGTATGCATTTGGTAGTAGAGGATGGAAGAGGAATCCCATACTCTGGTGCCTCTTATTCTCTCTTTCTCTCTTACTACGTTTGTACTTGCGGGCTGCTTTCTAACAAAACTATCCCTATCCTGGTCATGGAACCGCGGGCGAACCCTTGGTGAGTAATCCTCTTTGGGATAAAAGTTCGGAATCTTGGATTCGATCAATCTCTGGGACGATTCCAAATGGACGAGAATGCCTGAGAACTTTCAAATAACACAAATCAATAAACAATCAGAACTTGATGGTGTTATCTCGTCTCGAAAGTTTTGGATATTTCCGGTCTGAGTGAGTGTGTTTGTGGCGTAAAACAAAACCAAGCGGAGAACGCATGTCTCATTAGCGAAGAGGTCAGCCGAGATTCACGATTGGAATAATAAGGGGTTAACCATTGGGGACGGGGGCGAACCGATATGAAAGTTGGGATCTTTTTCCACGGAACAATCGATTAAAGTTGAGGGTCCCGTTTTCTCTACTAGAGCTTCAAGGGACTCTAGAATAAACCGTGACTGATGTTAAAAGTGCTACCGGGTGGCTGGAAAATTTATTTACATGGAAAGGTTAGGTTTGGTGAAAGATTATTTCACCTGCATTTTGCATGGAAAATTTGTTTCACGAAAAGAAATGTTATAAAGCAGAGGTCGGCAACTGCTTTTCGGCCAAGGCCCACCAAATTTGACCTTGCGAAGTCAGGGCCCCACAAATCTACTATCAAAGAGCTCTGGGCCCTCGAGTACAGTACTATGGATGTTTTTAGGCCCATTATTTTGGACTCTCCCCCTAGCTCTTGGCCTACCAACGATCACCCTTGGACCCGCATGTGGACCCAGGCCCATTGCTTGACGACCTCTGATGTTAAGCATCGTAATAGATTTTTTTAGTAAATTATGGATGACGCCCCCAATTTTTGTGTTCAAATTGTCAGGGTGACTGATTGAATAGAACAATTAAGGAATAGCTATGTGAAAACTGAAGTATTTCCTTACTGATGCAATACATAGTGGTCTTCATTCCGAAAAACTGGTTTGCTACCGACTCGTATTCTTGTAAACAAGAGCAACCATTCTTCTGGTCATTCAATCTACCAGATCATAAAGGTCCCATCGTAATCAACAACCATTTAGGAAACCATAAATACGAACATGACAAAGACGACACGTCGATCAATAGAGATTGTATACGTACTTATAACTTCGCTCAGACTCACAACCATCATTCTCATGGAATGTTCTGGCACAAAGAATGGCTAAGTATGTGTACTAGGATGTACTGTATCAAGGTCTCTGTGGACCAGGAGAATCTCTCGACGAGAAAAATGATACTGACGCAGCTCAGGAGTGGAAAATGACCATTTAGATAAGATATGAGTGGAACAGTCACAAAAAGCTGCCTCTTTGCTCGGGGAACGTACGTATGTAGTAGTCCAAGCCTACGTGGAACAACCAGTGAGTGTGAAGGTCAAAAAAATCACAAGGGATATGGACAAGTTTATGGGGCATTTCGAGGCTTGGCAGGCCAAAGAAGGGCCAACGTTCGAGGTTTTGAGGTCGTAGATCAAACTCGGACAACTTGGTGAAGGTGCTCATTTCATATTGAGCAAATCAACGCTCTATGGTTTATTTTTGCGTTCGAAATCGAGCTTCATTGTAAAAAGAGATAGGTGACAAATGTCTTCCATTTTCTCTAAGGATAGAGCCACATGTCAGAGATATCCCAATTGTGAAGAATTTCTTTTGATAAGCCATTGAAAGGGACCGTCGCGTCACTGATCTCCACAAAAGGACTAACTTGTTTGAACGAGCAATTTTGGGAAAAAAGCGTGCCCTGAATAAGTCCGGTAAGTTTGCTATTTGGTCTGCTCTCTTAAACTTCAAAAATTGAACTGAAACAGTGTCTCACTAGACTATTTAGCTTACTAATATAATGTAAAATGCAAATTACAAACTGTCATGAAGTTTAGATAGTCCAAAATATAGTTATTTTAGGGTAAATATGTATCCAAAAGGCCTAACTTGGTACCAAAAGCAAAAATATTTATCATAGAGATGATAATCATTTTGACCGTGAAAAACGAATTTCGATTCCTCTTTTCAAGATAAAGTCCTTTTGAGCTTTACATTTTCTGCATTCTGTGTTTGGTCGAAAATTTGATTTCCGTAATTGTCTCACAAGTACTTTTTGTTCCGATTTGCTTAAAACAAGTGGGATTTCCAGTCAACCAAAAACTGGATATCTTGGGCATATTTTTGCCTTAATAGTATTTATTTTAGATCAGTCAGTAATCAAGAGTACTAGTTGATACAGCATCGAACCAAATTTAACCCTAAATCTCAAAGGTCTTACCTGAACATACCAAAACACTTCATGCACAAAGTGTTTGTCGTCTTTCCACATCTGGTCTCAGGTGAGTCAGAAGTTCACTTTGATGTTCACAAAAGCTCGATCTAGCAGCAACTACTGTTCTACAGGATGTACCAACGTACCTACCTTGAAGTACAGAGCTATGCTATGCACCGGAAATTCTCGGTAATTACCTTGATCTTGCAATTCACCTTTTCCCGCCGTCAGCGAGTCGTGATAATATCGCTCTCCTGTTGCTTGGAAGAGCTCTCTACTACATAACTAACGACCATAAGCCAAGCCATCACTTGATGAAGGCACCCATTATTTAAATTTGTTTTTGAAGGAAAAACACTCGTTTACAATGAGATTGAATGTTCGTTTGGTTTGAGAAATCTTACTCATAAAAGCGACCACTCAAAGCCCAATTAATTATAAGCCCGATGAACTAAAAAGTAATTTTTAGATATTGTGGTAAATTTACTACGTTATTCCCACCTTTAGCTTTTTGCCAAGAGGTGAGGACATTTTCTATGAAATTATTAACTTGTTCTCATCTCATCTTCAAAATTGCAGGACTATGTTCAAATAATTTATTCTTTTTTTAATCCTTCTCTTTGGATTTTTTTCTGTTAAAAAGATCGGAGAATCAGGGAAGAAAAGGACACAGTTGCATTATTAGCCTTTGTAAATGTTTTTTCTTTAAATATTTAGATATGCTTCTGGTTGAACGCCCTCGCGGACCCGACAAATCTTCACTTTGAAAACATTTGAGGCAAAATTCACAAAAGGGCAAAAACTCAAAGAGTTCAAAAAATGGCTAAAAACAAGTTTCTGAGTCAAATACTATGGCAAAGAAAGTGTAACCTGCTTTTGTGTTTTGCGTCGAAAATTTCTAAAACCAAGTTTTTTTCTCCTCAAATTTCTGAAAAATTTGAGAATACTTTAATAACACGTTGTGCACTTAAAATTTTTTTTTGGGTCAAAACAGCCAAACACGTATTTCGTAGACACTTCATGATTTTACTTGCTCACCATACATTAAATTTGCCAAGGCTGCTTAAGAATGCCTTACATCAAGTGAATGGGAATGCTAAATATGGCTATAAACTCAAAAGTCAATAGTTTGCAAGTGGAAGATTAATTTCTGAAAGACACGATTTTCATAACTATGAATGCAACTTTCTGGGCGATTTGCAATCTCTCACTGGTCGAATGTTTCTCTAGATATCGGCTTCGAATGTTTCTCTAGATATCGGCTGACTGAAAATTAGTGCTTTATTAGAAAAATCATTGAATTTTGAGGTCATAACCTGGACTTAACCTGGACCATCGAGCTTCAGCGCTCCAATCTTTTTTAAGGTCTTATTAGAGCACTATAATGAAAGAGTATGGTCATAAAGTGCGTCATCTGGTGGGTTTCATGCGACAACAACTCGCACTTCCCACGACACATATATTCAAAGATAGCAAGGGTCAAACATCCATTTTGGACAAACTAAACGGCCTCAACCGTTGATGGAGGCACTCCTAATAAAACTTCAATCTTTTTAAAATCAATTTTGGAATGTCTCAAACCTGATTTTTTTCAATTGTCAAGCTTTCCGTGCCAATGTTTAAGGGAGTTTACCCATCAATTCAACCAAAGACCCCTACAGCTCCATTGACAATCTCCAATTAACATTTGAGGCATTTAAATTTGGTCAAAACTGATGTATGACCATTGCTATCTTCAATCACATGCGTGCCATGAGAAATGCAAGCTGTTGCCGCATGGAATCCACTAGATGGCGTGGTGCATTTTATGACCATTCTCTTTTATTATAGTGCTCTAGGTCATATCAACGAGTGTACAATCCAAGATTTAGGCAAAAATATTGAACAAAAGAATAACTTCATATGTAAGAACTATCTACCCGTTAACTAAAATTTCAAATTCGGGTTTTGATGTCCCTGACATAAAAACACAATAACACTGCATATTATGCGGGAAAACTTTCGTATTTGCAATTTAAAAATTTAGACTAACATTCTCCTGCCTTTACAGAAATGCATGCAACATGCATTAAATGGAAGAAAGTTGTTAACGCATTTCCTTCACAAACAGGAGAAACAAACAACTGATTTACAAGCTCTCTTTTTAGACTACCTTTTTTCTACTACCTTTCTATTTTAGAGGTTGCGTGAGATACTTGTCACAACTCCGCTCACTTTGAAGTTGAGAAAAGAAAACGAAAAATGATAAATATAAAAAATACAAAAATCAACAATTTTAAATATAAACTCCACCCTCAACTAATTCAAATCAATAAAACCATCCTTAAACATTTCATCAAAACAAATCTCTTTCCTTTTCTTTTCTACCTCCTTCCCTTCTTTCTTTCCTTTTCCGTTTTCCAAGCAAAATGGTAAGAACCTAAACATTGCTATCCTCTTGTAAATCCTCGAATTTCTCGTGAATCCCTGAACCCATGATCTCATTTCGTGTCTCAAGTGCTTCACGGGTGTTTTAAGTTTCTAAATCCAATCTCATCCACGGATTTCTTGTCCCAAGAGACCCCGAATTTGGGTTTGTAATCGAGTCTCTGAAAAGAAATTTGATCTCGTTTCAGGCCAAGCGTACCAAGAAGGTTGGAGTCGTGGGCAAGTACGGAACCCGTTATGGAGCTTCCCTGCGAAAGACCGTCAAGAAGATGGAGGTCTCGCAGCACGCCAAGTACACATGCTCCTTTTGTGGCAAGGTGAGACAAATCGTGATGCGAGGTCCAGGCTATATAATTTGGGAAGGTTGAATTAGCTCCCTTAAGTGATAAACTTGGAAACTCACTCGTTATATTTAGCTGGAATGAACCCCAATTAGAATTGCAGTATTTAGAAAGTCAGGAAAATCTTGACAAGTTGGATAATGTAGTGCAAGATTTTGGAAGTAATATTAATTAGGAAGGATTTATTTGGAGGGCGGATTTTTTAAAACCTTTTAGCAGTAACGTTGAAACATAGTGGGTTAGGCACGGGTAGTTATTTAAGGAAATTTTTAATTTCAATGGCATTCCATTTTCAGTGGTACCACACCATTGGCATAAGCCGTGGAAAGAAGGAAATGCATAAATTAAAATCTTCCCCCATGGAAAATGAGAGAAATGGCCTTTTTAGTTATGGCATGGTTTGAATCCATTTTCCTCCTTATCCAATCATGAGAAGGGTGTCTCCTTTGTAACACATTTTTGGGCCCCAATGTGTCCTTGACATGGAGCAAAGCTTAATTTCAATTTTGCACATCATAGACAATTTATTGATTTAGAAGGCTTTGTTTATTGCAATCAAGAAAAGTTGAGAAATATAGGCTTCAATCTGCTATGATAACAATGATGAAGAGGAGCAAAATTTCCCTTGTGGATAGTGCTTCAAGTGCATTAATTTGCTTAGTTGTTGTTTTGATAATTCTAATGAAAGCCTTTCTGAGTTAAATTACAAAAACTAAACAACTATAAAGTAAGGCAGTTTATTTATCATCAGAAATGGATTCACAATGGCAAACAATGCAAGGCAAAAAAAGGAGATAGGAAAGTCATGGTGGTCAAGAAACAAGACTTGGAATGGAAAATGTTGAACAATGAACTCAAAATCATAACTGAACACCATGACTCATATTCACATAGTTTTGTTACAGAACTTTTAGGACAACCTTTCAGATGATTTTCATTGATGTGTTGGATACTGAGTGCACTGTGAAGATTTTTTATGCATGGAAATTGTTTGTACACATGGCACATTAGATGAGTTTGATGCTCGTGCTCTCTTTGATGTATAAGTGACATTTTGTCCACAGGCCTGTGATTTGGTCACTTTTAAAGCACACAATCAGCAAAAGAACTGATCAATGATCACATTGTTCAGGCTTCAATAACTTAGATTCTTCAAAATCCTTTGTTATATGTTCTTCACTTGGTCATTAGTGCACTTTATTTCATGCACATTTTTGTTGGCATGAAATACTTGGCCTAAAAAAAGTGGAAGGCCAACACATATTGTTCATTTGGTGATTGCAATCTTGATGTGGAGGATTTCTTGCAAGAAAAAAGGGGTTTGCAGAATGATATTCAGGATTGCACACAATGACACATGATAAGCACATGATCAACGAGGAAATGACCAATCTACCACAATAACATCATCTCAGATGTACCAAACTGATCCAAATTAATCACCAATAGATACAGGATGTAAAAGTCACTTTCACAAACTAAACAAACATGCTGTGCCTTGAATATCCATGTCCCTTCTTGTGTTTAGGTAGTGATACTCATAGATCAAATTAAACTCAAGTCAAGAAATTGGCCAAGGATCAGTTAATTACAAACATCAGTACAGTTACAGTGAAAGGTAATAATGTAAGGCCCTACATTCAGGAGATACCCTTCTCATGATTTTAATCAAGGGGAAAAAGATTCAAAACACGTCATAACTAAAATGACAATTTCTGTCATATTCCATGGGGGAAGATTTTATATTTTGCATTTTCTTCTTCCGAAGACTTAAACCAATGGTGTGGTACCACTGAAAGTGGAATGCCATTGAAATTAAAAAAATCTGGAAATAACTACCCGTGGTTAGGTCAAATATTCTTTGAATGTTTTGATGGTGTGATCTATTATGGCTCAAATTATTATAATAGCCCGCTTTTGACTGTAAGCTTTTCTTGCGTCTATCGTTGAAGAATATAACTTTATATGTTATAAACCAACTATTCGTTCATGAGGTCTCATTTCAATAAGTATAACAGTTCAGTAATTTACTGTCCTTCATGTTTTGTATCTTTTTTATCCTTCCAAATGAAGATAGTCATGTTTAACACAATCTCATTTGGCTTTTGGTGCTCACCGGCCTTTGTGGGAACATATCTCAAAATCCTAACCTCTCGTACGAATGCCCCATTTAATCAAACATGAATGAGTCCTGGTACTGCTACCTACTTCTTAGAGACTGACGGAGGCTTTATTCTTCTCATTTTTAGGATGCCATGAAACGTAAGGCCGTGGGTATCTGGTTTTGCAACCAGAAGAACTGTCGCGTGACCGTGGCCGGAGGAGCTTGGAGCTACACAACCACCGCTGCCGCCTCCGTTCGATCCGCCATCCGACGTCTGCGAGAAATGAAGGAGCTTTAAATTCAATCTACTGAAGGCCCCTACCACACACATTTCTCTCTTCACGTTTATAAAAAGATGGTGTATGTGAAACAGTCTGAAAGCGCTACTAAAGATTGATTTCTCAAGGAACAAAACATGTGTTCGCATCATTAACTTAGTTCGTGCGAGGGATACTAGAAGTGCATTTGTCAGTGGAGTCGTTAGTCTTGCTTAATAACAGTAAGGGTAGATACACTAAGATAGATATTGGCATTCGTGAGCAAACACACGGTGCCGATGATTCACGCTGGTGATTGGTCAAGAGCATTCAGTTGAACATTCAGCTAATCCTAACGAAGTTCAACAACAAACCAGAGTACTTCTTCTTTGTTGATTTTGTAGTGATCTGACTTGGTGCTGGGGTTGCCAATTTACTTGAGTGAAATCATATTCCCTAATGTCTACCAGCCTTCATAACCAGGTTTTTTCTTTAAGAAGCGCCATAAGGCAAGGCATCCCTGACTTTTGTGACTTCTGAGCAGGGTTGCAAATCAAACTCAAATTCGTGTTTGCTCATATACCAGAGCAAAGCACCCATTCTCTAAGAGGAAACCCTACCCTGCCACCTCCCGTGAAAAAACTTGCGCAAGCCGAGATTTCACATCACTGAAATTTTGTTGTCAATCACCCGATCATGTGAATTAATCGGCCCCTGTTTAAACTCCACACTAGTTGAAATTCACTTTTTGCATATCGGGTTAATACCTTAGACACATTTCCAGCAGACTTGAGGATTTTCAATAACCAAACTGCCCTATCAGATGAGCGAAATAGTTTAGATGTGTTTCTTAGAAGAAAAGGTTCCTTTAATCATGAACTTCGGCTTCCCGCATGAAGAATGACGTCACAGACAGTCCGTGCCGGGTCGGGCAATCATAGATTTGGATGCCAATCTCTGCCTTCTAGTATTTCTAAGTAAGGGGGATCGCAATCAACGTGTCGGTCAAGGTTTTAATAAAAATCAACCAACTTAATTAGGGATAAGCTAAAAAGTAGTATTACTTGACCTAACCCAGCCAATGTAAACCTCAAAGGCTTGTTTTTTTCTAATGATTTATGCTTGAAATGAAGCATTTATTGACCAGCAAATAAGAAACAATCACGCAACCTTGATTGTATGATTGTAGGCCTAATGAACTGTAAATCAGGATTATTAATGAGATGAGTTAAAGACAGACTCTCACAATTGCTCGTTTTAAATTATATTCCCCCAGTCATAAATATCTTAAATAACAAGCCGTAACCAAATATAGAAACTAAGTAGAAACTAAAGTTCTGTAGTAGAAACTATTGGTAAGCTGGATCTCGATCAGCTGACTAAGCCCACAACAACAATCCTCAAACGCTATTTTTTGTCCCCAAAGCCTCAAATCATTTTATAATTTGGTCAAGTTAAGTACTTTATGACCCCTGTTGCTCACTAGCTGGCTTACATACCTTACACAGGCTCTTCCAACACATTGCACATTAAATTGAAGTATTACACCTGTTATTGCTCTGCCCCCTGATTTGGTGCAGTTTGGTTGTTGAGTACCCAGACGCCTGAAGTGAAAGATGGTGTTAAAATGCGCGGCAAAAGGTTGCAATTCAAAACATGATGGTTCTTTTGAGCAATCTTTCTTTAAATTTCCCAAACACGATCTGAAATTGCGCCAACAATGGCTGGATTTGCTTGGCATACCCGATTTCGTACCCAAACCAACATCAGCTGTTTGTTGGAAGCATTTTCACCCATCTTCAATGAAGATCAGGGGGAGACCAAATAAGGACAATAAAGTCCGGCCAAGAAGAAGATTGGTTATCAATGCTGTTCCGGATTTTCAAGGATCCAATGAGACGTCAATTTGGCCGGAAGAAGAATCATTTTCAACGGTACAACCAATAGACGACCTATTGTAACATTAAAATTGACTTTGCCTTTATATTTCAGGCAGTCTTTGATGACATGGATGAAACCTTTGAAGTAAGAAACTGGCAGAAACTAATAAGATGACTTCAGCTGAGGATTCTGGGGGAAAATTACGAGAAAGATGTCAGATTTTGGGCTTTACATTTCAACGCTTGAGCCGCCTAAATGGAAAATTGGCTTATCTTGTATTGATGCAAAGTTTCCCCGATTAAGAATGTGTACTAAAACTGTTGAGTCTGTTCCAGATTACGATCAAGTCTATTAGTCTATTATTAAGGCCAAATTTTCTATTCCATCCACGTTGCCCTGTGGCCCAAAATCACCCGAAAAATTTTAAAATAGGAAACTTTTTCTTACTGATATTTCTTAAGGGTCACACTTCTTTAATTTCAGACCGGTGAATCTGGGATATTCCTTCCTACAGATACTGAAAAGGTAGACAAAATTACGGACAATTCCAGATTTGATTCAGCACCGACTTATGAACAGTTTCCCTCCGAATATGTATCTGAACCTCATACTTGTGATAAGGACGAAGAAATTATACGACTTAAAAAGCAGGCCCATAGGCTCCAAGTGGCCATAAAACGACGGGAAAGAAGAATCAAGCTCCTCAAAAGGGATCATCAGACAAACCACGATATTCCTCCTTATCGCAGACAAAAACTTGAATCAGTTGATAGCCTTTGACAGATTTTACCAAAACGATCAATAAAAATCTTCATAAGATTCGATACCATTTGTTGATTATCTATTTTAGGGAATCCCTTCCGTTGGAAAATTCCATGAGTCCTTACCTCCAATCGAAACAAACGAGGTAAAATACTTTGTGATTGCAGCAACCAATTAAGTTTTGAATTTATTAGCTTGTCCATTTACAGCAAGCCAACGAAGAAAATGATGAGGACGTTCAATCTTTCCCAGATCATGCGTATGCTAAATTGGAATCGGTTCCTAAACACGTGTCTTGGCTGCATGCATGTTCAAAAGATGACCAAATTGTGGAACTTCGAAGGAAAGTTAAGCGATTACAAGATTGTCTAAGAAATGGAGAACGACGAATTAGGATGCTCCAATCAGATCCAACGTCAGAAAATTGTTCCGATGTTTGTTGTGATAAACAATAAATTTGATAAATACACCAAAAACAACCAAAAAATGATTTAACAAACCAAATGATTTTCAACTGTAAATAACTTGCGTGATTCACTAAATGAAATGTTAGTGTTGCCACGGTGTTTCATTAAGCTGGAGAAGTTTTTTTTTAATTCCAGAAACTTTTGAGACCAGTTTTGAGATGTAAATGCAATGCTAAATACTCATTAGAATTTGGTTAATAAAATCACTGTTAAAAGTATTATAGTACATTTAATTCTCTGACACAGAAATGTGTAAGAATATGGTAATATCATCGATTAGGTGAAGTCAAACAGATTTCCAATCCTTTTCTTGAACCTATTTGAATTTTTTGCAGTTTGAACTTATAGTGGAAGTGCGTTCCAATCTTTGGTCACTCGTACAGAAGAGAAATTGCTTCTGACGTCTGTATTGTACTCTTGAATGACTGTCCATTTTGGTTGAGCTTCTTGTGATCCTGGAATTAGTGGCTCAGACAAAGTTGAAGGGATTTCGATGAACTTGGTCAATCTTGTTGATTATTTTAGGCCTGAATCAGGTCCATTATCCTTCTTCAGTTTTCAGCTAACAGCAATATTGCTCTAAAATATTTCGGAAATTAATTTTTAACGGTTTTTTTGTTCAACATTCTCGAAGAACCAAACAGGACGGTCGTTACATCAATTTAAACGAACAGCTGATTAGATTTCGGCAATTTTTGGGGTAGATACACCCATATGACTAATTGATAGACCTGTTCAAGATACTTTGAAAAAGTATCTAGATAAGATAGTATTTTCTGCAAAGTATCTAGATAAAGATAGTTTAAGATAGTTTCTCGAAAAAAGTATCTAGATAAAGATACTTTAAGATACTTTCCCAAAAAAAAGTATCTAGATAAAGATACTTTAAGATACTTTCCCGAAAAAACTATCTAGATAAAGATACTTTAAGATACTTTCCCAAAAAAAAGTATCTAGATAAAGATACTTTAAGATACTTTCCCGAAAAAACTATCTAGATAAAGATACTTTAAGATATTTTCTCGAAAAAAAGTATCTAGATAAAGATACTTTAAGATACTTTTCCGAAAAAAGTATCTAGTTAAAGATACTTTAAGATACTTTCCCGAAAAAAGTATCTAGATAAGATAATTGAACAGGTCTGCTACTTGAGAATTAATTAGAACACAATGTTCAAAAATTGTCTTAAAGTATGTTTTAAGTGACCCCTGATCGGTTTTTTGCCTTGACTTAATTAACAGAATTAAAATACAAATGCGGTATTGCATTCACGCCTCAAAACTGGTCTCAAAAGTTTTTGGGAATTTAAAAAAGAATTATCCAGTTGAAAGCGTTATCTGTATGGAGCTAGAAATACCGGGTGCACTACTGAAAAGCAGAAAAAACACAAAAATATTTAATGACAAAACAATGGCAACCTACGGCCTTATTTACATTAACAACTTGATTTGCACGACTGGAAATGAGGTGGTGACCTGAAAACATGATCTTCAGTAACATCGTATGCCGTTATTGAATTGTAACTGTAAGTGGGGTCAAACAATTCCTAGCAGATCTTCCAAAGGGGTCTGACATTCCTCCAAAAAGCAGCATCCCTGATGGAGCCTTGGAGGGTGGAGAAACGGGAGGACCCAACACGGAGGGCGATCACGCCAAATTGGGTAGTGGTGGCGATGATGGTGATGGCGAGGAGGAGAGTGAGCTTGAGAGCGGAAAAAAGAAGAAGAAGAAGACCCGCTCCCGGACCAGGTCCAGCTCGTCATCGAGCAGCGGCTCCAGCAGTCGCTCCAGCAGCTGCTCCACAACCAAAACAAAAATAAAACCCAAGAAGAACAACAAATCTCTGCCTGACTGCAAATTTTACAGGCAGGGGAGGTGTATGAGAGGCAGCGAGTGCTTATACAAGCATAGGCCCATCTGTCAACCGTTTCTCTTGAATGGCAACCTAGAGAATGGTTGTACTCGAGGCCAAACATGCGAACGGGTCCATGTCGTCCATTGTCCCGGATCCAGGAAAGGGCATCCCTGTCAAATCAAGGCCTGTCGATATTTCTACCATGTTGAACAGAGACATGAGGGGAATCCAAAGAACAAGGCAGACTCGACAAAAGATCAAGCCCGAGGATCATCGCGATCAAATCCATCTAGAGGCGGCCAGAAAAACAGGACCACTTTTGGATGCAATAACAACAACAACAGCCAACGCTTCGACGATTTCCACACGCGTAAGAAAGGAGTGAGAAAAAACTTCCGTGAGAAAGGAGCGCCTTTTTTAGAGGGCGGTGCCTCGTCGACGTGGGAAAAGCGCCTGAGTCAAATGGAAGAGGCCATGAAAAGAATGGAGCTCCTTCTGTCCAATCAGGCTCTACAAACCAGTATCAAAATGAGCCAAAGCCAGCAACAACCTTGGCCCATGGGACCAAGAACTGCCATTTTCTAAACAACCCGCCCCCAAGAGATCACCAACAGCAACCTCCAAGGCAACAAATCAAAATATTGTCCCTGAATATAGGAAGGGGCTTGTTTGACAAGGAGGAGGAGCTGAAATCACTTATCAACAACATCCAACCAAACATTGTGCATCTACAAGAGACTGATGTAAATAACTACGACAGTCAGAGACCTTTCCACTTCCCAGGCTTCTCAACAATTGTGGGCAGAGGAGAGAAAAAGAGAGTAATGTCATTTGTAAAACTCAACACTTTCAGAAGTTATGTCTCAGAGATCTCAAACAAAGGTCAACAAATCTGGATCAAACTGGAACTCCCAAATGGAAAGACAATAAAGACATGCAACTTCTACAGGGAGTGGAACATGAATCAAGAAGAGGACATAAATGACCTGATGGAGAAGATAGAAGCAGACAAATCCTCAACAACCATAATAGTCGGGGACTGGAATCTAGATCTTCAGAAGAGCTCCAACTATGCACACAAGACAATGGCACAATCTACAAAAAAGGAGGATACAGGAGGCAGGATTCAAAATACTCTCCCCTGGACCAACCTGGAGAAGGGTTGTCCAAGGAGAAGTCAGAACCTCAAGCCTTGACTGGGCTGCATACAAGGGAAAATATCAACCATCCATCAGAAAATATCCCTCCTGCAGTGATCATGATGCAGTAATCATTGACCTACCGATGGAACTACATCAAAGACCCCCTACAAAAATACTCAGAAGAAACCTCAAGAAAATCAACATTCAGCATTTCCACGAGGACCTTCAGTATTTCAAATTATGGAAAAATTTCCAAGCACAATCAACTGATCAAAAGGCCAAGACACTATCTACAAACATCCTCAAAGTACTGGACAAGCATGCCCCAAACAGAGAGGTTAAAGCCAAAGCCAGGCCAAGGCCAAAACTAGAGCGCTATAATAAAAGAGTACGCGCATGTGCCATTTTGGTCCCAAGACGTCGGTTCCATTGTACTGTGGTTCTTGGGTTCGACCTGTTTGAGGCAACTTTACCTATGTACTATTTACTATCAAATTGACGCTCTTGATCTCAGCTTACCTTTGAAAGCATAATGTTTGACCTTTTTAGCCTTTGAAGGTCAAGACGGGCCAAAAACATGAGTGCCGGAAGATAACCTTCTCGTTCTCCTTAAACCTCGATGCGCGTTCAAGCCCAGTGCTGCTGTGAATTGACTCGGTAATGTCAGCTCTTGAAGAATCTCGTCGCTGATTTGCCTTGACTTTCTTACATTTTAGGAAAACTAATTCTAACTAGATACAAAATTGATTGGTGAATATTTAGAACGTCAATTGAAGCCATTAGAGCGTTTTCCTTGTGCACATTATTGCATTGTTATGTAAAATGACTTTTTTTGTTGAACAATTGTATGGCAGCCCTGGTGACGTTG